>JANIJG010023124.1:95422-117665 GCA_024611175.1 Megaceryle torquata
ACGCAGAGCTGCTGCGGCAGCGGCCATCACGGCTTTCATCACGAAGCGAAGCCGCGAGAAGGCGGAGGAGGTGTGCGCGCAGCGGGGCAGGCTCCTCTTCTCTCCCCTCCCCAGGCCTCCAGACACAGCTCCCCGCTCTGCAGTCACCTGTAGCAAAACACTTCCTGCTGCCCAAACCCCGCCCGTCCCATGTTTCAGCGCCTGCGGCTAAAGGCGGAAGCAGGCGGGAGGGCGTTGTTCCCTTCAGGCGGTGCCTGTCCCGCCGTGGCTGGCAGCGGCACAGAGGGCCTGGCGGGCGGGCTGAGGCAGCGGCGCGCCCTGCGGCGGGAGGACGCTGGGCGGCGACTGGGAGGCCTTATCCCAAGAGCCTGTGACCTGTTTCCTCACGCAGGAACGTGACGTCCGGTTTTGTTCCACCTCAGTGCAGGGGAGAGAGCAATATCCCAGAGTGAACTCAGGGCAGGGGTACCGAAGTGCTGGGGGCTTCAGCTCAGGAGGTTCAGCACAGAAGAGGCTGAAGCGTTTGTTCAGCTTGACAAAAAGATAAAGCTAAGAACAAAATGAAACAGATAATTTTGCTTTAGCCCTATTGCTACTTTTCTAAATCCAAGTACTAAGCAAACTGAAAATGAACACTACAAATTAAAAATGGAAACTACAATTAAATTATGTTAGCATCCTTTTTATTGAATAAGAAGATACAAAGCTCTGATCTCCAGGGCATTGGTAGAGGTCAAATGGTAGGAGACAGTTTTGTTGCTCACAGCCCCCAGTTTTACTTCAGCCTCTCCAGTATAGATGATCTTAGACCTTTCGTGAGATGTCTGTTTTTCAATCTGTTTTTTCTTTTCTTTTTTTTTTTTTCCCCCTCTTTTTCTCTTCCTTTTTGAAACTTGTTTAGTCCACCACTACGTAAGCAAGAAAACCCTGTCTACATAGACTTGATTCTTTATTATAAAGTCACAAAAGAACACAAGGATACCTTCCCCGCCCCCCATCACAGTTATTGTTTCTTGTTTTCTCCTTTAACAGATTGAGAAACTGAAGCAGGAACTGATTGATTTGAAACAGCAAGCACAAGATGAAATAAAGAAGCTGGTGAATGAACTTTTCTCTTTGTCCTCAGAACAGTGGGATCTTCTGAGCAGGCTGAGTAGTCGTCCTGATCTTAGGATGAGGAGCAAGCTAAGGGAATTAACTGTTACAGGTTTTGATGCATGAAGAAAGAACTCAGAAAAAAAACCAGTGATGATGTGGGAGTTATCCTGTGACTCTACTATTATTTCAGTTAATAGTAGGAATATTTTATAATATCTAAAATAGTGTTAGGAACCAGCCAGGTAATGGTAAGGCCAGAAGCACAGGAAAAACATGTTTCATTTTTACTGAGATAAACAGTAACCACACTGAATTCTTTTATAGCTCTTCATTCATTACCATTGAACCAAGAATGCTCAAAAAGAATGGAGAAAATTATTATTTGTTAATCTGGCTTTAGTAAGAAACACAGAATTGTGCTCTTCTGCACTGTAAGACAGTTATCTCCCATCAAGCAGACTCCACAAGGAACTTTATCTCATCCTCAGATTATAAAGAGCAGAAAAAGTTATATAGATGATAGATATGGTGGGTTGACCCTGGCTGGATGCCAGATACCCACCAAAGCTGCTCTATCTCTACCCCTCCTCAGCTGGACGGGGGAGAAAAAATACAATGAAAGACTTGTGGGTCAAGATAAGGACAGGGAGCAATCACTCAGCAATTACTGTCATGAGCAAAACAGACCCAGCTTAGGGAAACTGAATTTATTACCAATCAAATCAGAGTAGGATAATGAAAAATAAAACCTAATCTTAAAATACCTTAGCTCCACCCCATTCCTTCTTCACAGGCTCAGCTTCACTCCTGATTTCTCTACCTTCTCCCTGTGAGTGGCACAGAGGAACAGGGAATGGGAGTTGCAGTCAGTTTATCACAATTTTTCTGCTGCTTCTTCCTCCTCACACTGTTCTTGTGCTCCAGCATGGGGTCACTCCCAGGAGAGACAGTCCTCCATGAACTTCAACATGAGACCTTCCCACAGGCTGCAGTTTTTCATGAACTGCTCCAGTGTGGGTCCCTTCACAGGGTGAATTCCTCCCAGCAACAGACTGCTCCAGCATGGGTCCCCTGCAGAGTCACAAGTCCTGCCAGTAAATCTGCGACAGCGTCGTCTCATCTTCCCACAGCTCCTGGCAAGAGCCCGCCCCAGTGTGGGCCTCCCATGGGGTCACAGCCTCCTTCAGGCACATCCACCTGCTCCAGTGCAAGGTCCTCCATGGCCTGCAGGTGGAAATCTGCTCCACCATTAACCTCTATGGGGTGTAAGGTGACAACCTGCCTCGCCATGGTCTTCACCATGGGCTGCAGGGAAATCTCTGCTCTGATGCTGGAGCATGTCCTCCCCTTCCTTCTTCACTGACCTTGATGTCTGCAGAGTTCTTTCCCCTCACATTCTCACTCCTCTCTCTGGCTGCAGTTGTGCAGTGTTTTTTCTTCCCACCTTGTTAAAGATGTTATCACAGAGGCGCTATCACTGTTGCTGATGGGCTTGGCCTTGGCCAGTGGCGGGTCTGTCTCGGAGCTGGCTGGCATGGGCTCTATCAGACATGGGTGAAGCTTCTAGGAGTTTCTCACAGAAGTCACCCCTGTAGCCCCCCTGCTACCAAAACCATGCCACTCAAACCCAATACAGTGATATTATGGATGTTGCTTTAAACTCACTATTCGTTTCTAGACTTGTTATTTCACTGGAGGGAGGCTTCTGCTCAGTTTGCAACATTTCTTCTAATGATGAAATCCTTGTGGTTTTTGAAACACTGCAGCTCAGTTCAGACATCCAGTTCTGTGTGCTACATGGGTTTTATTACAGTATTTGTTAATTGGTTTCACTCATTTTGCTTTCTTCTTACTGTGATTTTCTGATTTGCAGATGGACTACTATGCCCAACAAATAAAAGAACTGGAAGAGAAATTTCAGAAAAAAGTCAGAGAGGTTGGCCAAATTCAGTTAGAACTGAAATTAATAAAGGAGTTCCACAGGGAGAAAACAGCTGTGGAGAAAGAGCTTGAAGATGTAAGTTTGTCATAAACACATGTTTGCAGTATTTACTTAAAAAGCTATTTTTCTATTTGTGTGGCAGCATAGAGGTTGGAAGTGGAGAACAGACATGGCTGATCGACTTGATTGTTTTCTTTACAGTTTGCAGAGAGTGAGGAAAAACGTGATGAGATTGATAAAATACAAATTGTGTAGCTAGAACTCGCTGCTGTAATGGTCCAAGTGCTGTAGGGTTGATTTTGGCTTTTCACAACAGCAACACGGACTCATACAAAAATACACGTGGATGGGCTAGAGCATTTAGCACACACTTCAAAGATCCGTGTGGAGGAGATAGAAATTGACTGTAAGCAGTGTAAGTCTGACTGATTTCTCAGTAGTCAGCTCTGTTAGGATGTGAATACTAATATTTCAACCATATAAGCCATTTAGAACATAAAACTAGGGGCTGTCTTTCAATAAGCACTTATAGAGCTCATGACCTAATCAAACATACTTTGGAGTTATAGTACACATATTAAGTAGTAGTATTGTCTGTAAAACACTTCAGCCTATGATAAAAAACTATCCCAGCTGACTGATAACATGAAAAAAAAATGCCTCAAGCACTTCAAGTGCTTTGCTGACTCAGCTCTACTGGATGTTTTTTCAGCTACAGGAAGGGACTTAGAAACAATACCAGATGCTTTCACTGAAGACAAATGATTGGTCAGCAGCATTTAGATTATTAACATGTAGCTGCTTTTAAGCCAAGATATGAAATGTGAGGTAGGCATTTTTCAAAGAACGCTTGAGGCATTGGGTTTGGAGTGATCTGCATGGGTGAATCAATAGACAAAGTAGATCTGCTTTCACAAATTGAGCATTAACCAGTGAGAGAGACTGGCAGTTATGTGAAAATACAGGCACGGGTGAACTATGAAGGGTAAACAAAGCAATAATACAAGTCAGAAGGTCAAGTGTATTTTACAGATTGTGTCAAATTTTGATGAAGACTGTGGGTAATGCCAGGAAAGACTACTCAATTCCTTCTTGAAGAGTATCCACACTTTTAGTTGTATGGCTGAAATAAAACACCATGATTAAAGGAATTTTATTTTTTATCCTAATTAAAAGAGAGTTTGGAGATTTCAAAGAGGAGACATACAGAAGTGGTTGTGAGATTGGAAAGGAGGTTTCTTGAAGAAAAGGTAAAGACTGACAGGGAGTTAAAGAAATTTTTATTAGAACAAAATTACTTCTGTCACTGACTATTCTAGTTTATATAGTTTTCACAGTTCTTTACTGAGCATTTTACAGTATCCCACATCAATCACTCTGATGAGTGTGTTGGACAATAGGTGCAGCTTTGCAAGGAAAAGCATGGGATGTCAGGTTCCCAAAAAGACTCCCCTTCCAACATAAACTCCAGTGCCCTTGGGGGTTCATTCTTTCTGTAGCAAGAAGTTTGGTGAGCTGAAAATTGTGGGCATCATTTTAGAATTTACACAGATTCATTTAGCTTCGGTGCCACAGGCACTTCATGATGCAGTTGTTTGTTTACCAGCTGAAAGAGACACTGGAGTTGCAGAAAATCAAACAGAAGTTAGAAGAGGACAAAATTCTTCTTTTACGGGAGAAGATTTCTACTCTGGTTTTAGTTCTGTTCCATTCTCCTCCAGGGAGGGGTACAACAGATGTAAATTTACAGAGACCAACCTCTACCTAGTCAGATGACTTCACAGTTGCTGAATTCAGCCTTCTCTGAAGAAGAGCTCTTCTTATGAAGGAGAAAGAAGGAAGGGCTTCCTATGCCAGCCCATTAAGAACAGGTCTGTCTGTATTGTATACTACATACCAAGCTTTCTTTATCTGGCTTCTCTTATAAATAAAAACCTGATCTCAGAGAATTATTGACTCTCCAGTGTGAAGGTGCCAGCACATTTACTACATTGTCAGTGTTGGGAAAAAAAATCCTCCAGGTTTGGTGCAAATGAAATAAAAGCCCAAATAATTTCTTCTTGTCTTTTAGGAAATCACCAAGGGTTTGATGCAAAAAAAGATCCTACAGATCAGTTGCCAGAAAGCACAGATCAGAGATCTGCAGCGTAAAGTGGAAAAGCCAGAGATGGCCTTATGTTGCATGGCTGTGAGAGAGACTCAGAAAACACAGCATCAGGCACAGAGAGAAAACCAGTCAAGCACGGTGGAGATCAAGAAACTGCAGCAACTACTAGAAATGAAGGATCGGGAGATGAACCGAGTGAAGAAACTAGCCTGGAATATCTTAAATGAGAGGACTGAGGTGGAAAGGTTCTTCCTAGATGCTCTGGAACATGTGAAGCAGGAGATCATAGCCAGTAGAAAGCACTATAAGAAAAAGGCCCAAGCTACCTATTACAGAAAAATGATGGAGGCGTGCGCAGGAAAGGAAGAATTTCCCCAAATCAAAACATTCAAAAGCAACATAAATAGCACAAATAATGTGTACAGAGACCTAGAGGAGGCAGACAAATGCTACTGGTATTGAAACATCAAAAAATAGTGTCTCTCTTCCTAACACCTGAAAAAACCCTTTGCATGGTAATACTGTCTAGATTTGGAGTCCTTGTGGAGGCTTCTGTAGTGAGAATAACTGTATGAGGTCTAATATCCTATCAGTTAGTAGTGGCTTTGTGAGCACCTAATTTCAACTGGACTATCACTTTTTGGTCATTATGTTTATGGATTAAAGATAAGTTCAAAAGTTCTTTGCATATTCTGCCGTGTGCCATGGAATTTGATACAGAACTTTCAGTACAGATGTGCTTCTGCAGTTTCCTTTTAATAATTATTGTTGCTTCTCTGATCTTTTTGGGTTTATAGGCATTGCTCTTCTGTCATTGCACTTTTGCTTTTTACTCACTCCAGCAAGCCAAGAACACTAAAATCTAAAACTTACAATTAAGATGCTAACAGTTCTTTACTCTGTTGCTGGCCATTTTAACAGCAATATCCAGTAGATGGCAAGTCCAGTCTTTTTTCAGCTATTCTTCCATATGTCAGAAGCCCCTGCTTTGCATTGTGCTTTCAAAGGTTGTTTTCCTCAAGCTTTATAATAATCTAAACATTAAGCCATTACATGAAATATATATACTGACATATCAAAAGCACAATCTCATGCAGTACAGTACTGATTGACAGGATTACATTTTATATTGAATAAAACAAGATCTCAGATTTATAAGTGTATCTCAGAACTTGTATTAGGATGTTGCTTAGTTTGAATTAGGGCGACGCAAACCACAGTGACTGGGATTACAGGTCTCTAACCTCCTGCTAGAATTCTGTGCCTACAAACTGCAGCAGTGTCCAGACACATTTTAAGCCATAGAGTTAAGGCCCCCCATAGCTGAAGCTTGCATGCATCCTAATCCCAAATAAAATGCTTAGTAGGTATTGGCTATGAAAAACTTGGCGGCACACAATCAAATCAGAAGGCTTTGTTCAGTTCAGGTTATCTTATCTCAAAAATGATACAGCAGAAACACTTCATGAAAAATCAGAGGTGAAAGTAGTTCTTGAGATCTAAGGAAGCTTCCCCTTGGAGCAAGAGAAGGGGAGATTGGAAGCAAGAATGAAAATGTGTTATACATATTGACTCTTTATTGTATGAACTGGAGAAGCAAGGGAAGGACAATGTACTTGAAACTAATACCCATTAATACTAAGCCTACCCCCCCAGTATTTATAACCACTGCAAGTATAACAGAAATCACTGGTTTTGTCCTACTTAAGAGAGTCACAGATTTAGAACTTGAAAAGACAGCACTATGTGCTCAGATTTATTTTTTGAATTTACATGCTATAGCTGAACAAGAGCAATGCAGAGGTAGAATTTAAAACCTGTTTTATACATAGAGAATCCATAAGAGGTATGTCTTTGACATTTTCTTCTAATATATTGATATTTCTGTGTTTTTCAGGGAAAAAATCCAGTTTGAAAAAGTGGATATCAGTGACTTGACATGGGAACAAAAAGAACGTGTTCTGCGATTCCTTTTTGCCAGAATGAATGGCACAAATCCACGGTAATGCTCTGTTTTTTTGCAGTAGGTGATTGCTGAGCTTTACCTGTAAGAGGAGCAGGGCTGTTAACTCCAGGTCGGGGGATTCCAAGAAACTCTGAATCTAACATAAGAATCTTGGGTGGCTTGGTGTGAGATTCTTTAACCTTTTGAAAAAGGTGATTTGACCATTTAAAAAAGTTGATATGCTATATACCAATTTTGGACATACACCAGACCATACTGTTAGATCTTTGTGTGTGGTATCAAAGGAAAAGCGAGTGGAAGTAAATTTTGGTAGTGCTGAGGAAAAGAGGGGAATTAACTTTTCTCAGTGTGGTGGGATTAATTTTGTTCACCCAGTAATGAATCCCTATCCACCTTTACCAAACAAGTAAATAAGCGTATTGTGACAGTAGCACTCTCCACATACATTTCCTTTTAATAAGAGTACTATAAAGCAACCTGCCCAGTATTAAAAAGTATGAACAACCACAACCAGATTATTAAAAGTTTTTATTATTATTAACCCAATCTTATGGGTTATTGCTGTCTGCATAAGAAACTGGGGAGCATGACTTTAGGCATATGTAAAATATGGTTTACATTGGAAATGCAAAATTCAAACATCTTAGGGGGGAATATAAATTTCTCTGTGTTAAAAGTATTTTGTTTCGTTTTTTAATTACATTTAAATTTTGTTAGTAGAAGTTACATTAATGGAATTTTAGCAAATTCTGTTGAGGTGATTACAATGGAACTAAGGAATTAATAATTACATTTAATGATTCATCCATCAGCTTTTATGGTTCCAATTTATGCATGGATTTAACTTCTTTTATCAGTATTTGCCAACATACAAGAGCATGCATAAAGCTGTAGAGTATGAAAGCTTGAGGAATGGAATACAAACACTTCATTCTAAGTTGACTTATGATTAAACCTAGGTTTTTAAAAAAAACTTTTTTGTTCATCTCTCCTAGATCCTTTTTCATTGTAATGATTTTGCCACAGAATACAGAATTCCATAGTGAACTGAACTCATGTTTGATTTGTAGTACTGAGCTTGGAGAGTGCACTGCAATAGCTCAGATGCTCTGGATTGTTCATTTTAGAAAACAAGTTTGGTGCGGGATAAAAACCTGGCTGAGCGTAAATCACCATTAGATGAGGTTTACTTTGCTCCTTTGTCTTCCTCACAGGAAAAACACCAGAGTTTTGGCCACTTCAGCTCCAGTTCTTGACAATACTAAAGAAGAAACCAAAACTGGGTAAGATACTGAAAACGATATAAAAATGGATGCAACTGTCTCTCTGTCATCCCTCCTACTTTAGAATACTTTGGTTTGTCTGAAGATCTGTATTAGTGGGTCTATACACAATAAATATGTGTATGATGAGAGAGGAATTTTTTATTTTGAAAGTTCTGGTCATGTTGATCTTTTAGCAGCAGACATTTAGACTCAGCTGTCATTAAAAAAAAAATAAAATATTCATGCCTCCTTAAAGCCTCCTTTTATTGAAAAGTAGCTTCGTTACTTTTGGAGGATTCTCTTTTGAAAGGCCAGGATCATACAAGGAGATGTATTTTCAGCTAGCACAGTGAGTCTTGATTAAAAAGCAAAATCAGCTATTAAACTGATGTTGCATTCAGTACAGAAACATTTAGAGATAAAGGACCAGGATGAAGATTCATATGCCTGATTTTCAGATACAGACTCAGATAAGATACAACTATATGGCTAATTATAACACTCCAAAGCAAGCAATAGCAACTTACCCTGAAGGAATAAGTAGAGAGGGGTTCTGGCATGTCATGATGTCAGACATGAGGCAGTCAGGCACACAAACCAAATTGTAATACTCAGACATCAAATGACCAGATCATGTTCATAAGCAGGAGCCCTGGAGAGATTTATATGGAAATACGAGAGACATCTCTTTTGGAGAAGCAGGTTGCCACTTCCAGAAATGGCCATTTTTGTACAGACAGGGAACAAAACTAGAAGTGGAAGTCACGGGTCCCCATTCGCAAAGGTGGTTAAATTCTTTTAACATAATTAACATAACAGGTGTGTGGAAAGCTGTATCAGAAGTGAAATGAGGTGGGTACACCATTATCAGTCAGCATCTGCAGCTTGATCTAAAAAGGCATTTCATTAACTTATAAAGGCAGATACAAGATTTGTATTTCTAGTACAGTAATTTAAAACCTTCTATTTAAAAAAATGCTGTTGGAAATGCAGATAATCAGAAAAGATGTTTGCACACATGAAAGGATTATACAAGTGTGTAGACATGTAGGGATACATACTGCTGCAGTTCTTCAGGGAGCAGCTAAGCTTGATAATAAAGACTGCTTTTGTTACACAAGCTGGATTTTAGAACTTTTAAAGGGAAGATATAATGGGTTTTAGCAGGACAGCAGGAAAGTCAGAATAGCAATACTGCTTATGAAAAAAAAATAAGGTGTTTTGAAAGTGAATGACTATAGAAAATATTAGAGGCTATTAATTAGTATTCTCTCCCAGGTGCATAAATGAATGCCAATGTCTTAACAGAGATTTACTTAGAATATCTTACCTGTGCAGCACAGAAAATGTTTCTCCCAATCTAGTACTTGTAACACAGCAAGCCCAATTATCAGATTTATCATCTTCTGCAGCAATCCTTCCACCTATTCAGAGGTTAACACCACAGACAGAGTAATGCGGCTGCACACTTTGTGTGAACAATGGCCACAGCAACTACCTATTCATCTGCACTCTTTGTTTTGGAAGTTGTCTTGTGAGCAAAGCTGTGAATTGCCAGTCCTCTCTCTGCTGCACGGTTGTTTTGACTACGAACTTGAAACCCATCTCAAATAGAGTTATTTTCCTTCTTCTTAAACATTTTATTCTTTCCCAAGCCAGCAGCTCAGATGACCCTGTACAAAGCACTGGGATTAGGCGTAGTGTTTAGACCTCTGTATCTATGTGTTGCTGTAATTTGATGAAGATGTATTTTCAGTTTGGAACAAAGTCAGTTGCACTAAGGTTAAGGGGTTTCTGATTGAGGGATGCATATGTGGAAACAGAAACAAGGCATTCCTTGAAATGCTGTATGAGGAAATTGGTACAGAGGTCCTCAAAACACAGTAAAAGGGAGATGTATACCCATGTTCCAGGAGAGACCACCCCCTGCAAAAAGGGGAATAAAGTCAACGTCACACCTCTGTGTCTTACCAAGGAACAGTCATATTCTGCAGAAATGTATTAGCGTGTTTTTAATTTGTAATCAAATTGCAAGGTGAGAATTTCCCTCTAGGGTACAGCAGAGATACAAACATTAGTGAATGCACAGCAATTGCACTAATACATAACTGTCAGTTACAAGGCAATCTTTACCAGAAGGCAGGATATAAAGTGTTCACATTCAGGTTGTTTAATTGGAACAGGTAAATGGTTACAATCATTAGAATAACATTATTTTCCAGAGGTGCTTGAATGAGTTCCCTGTAGATCCCTCATGGCTGAATCATCTTCCAGGAACCAGGAATAAAAATATAGGCTCTCCCTCCTCAAACACACAGATTCTTAAAAACAGGGCATATCAAGTCTTGTCCTTCTCTAGTAATGGGACCTGCAATCCCCAAAGAACATGACTGTGTTTGAGCAAATGTGATAAGGAGTCAGTCAATCAACACAAGAAATACAGCCATAGAAACCAACAGAACAGGCCTGGCTGCTTTGTGATTAAAAAAAAAAAAAAAAAAAAGTTGTTCTTTCTTGCTACTGACCTGTCTACTTAACTCTCCCTTCCACCCAGACCCACATGATGCTGTGAAGATGTTTGTGTTTCTGCTCCCATAGTTTCATTATGTTATAGGACCTGTAGGCACGTATCTGTTAGCACAGTAAAAAGGCACCAAACAATTTTCAGGTATAATGGAATTGACATCAAGCTAGAGAATACAAGCCACATGCACAATAGGACAGAAGTTTTCAAGCTGTCAGAGGCACGGTGAAGGTCACTACCATACAGGAATTTCTTTCATCCTCAGACAAACAATCAAATATGCTTTTCTGAAAAATCCTTAGAAAGCTATTTCCCAAGTGTTTTGGAAACTGCTCAACAGGTGAAGGACTGACATTTTCAGCTCCCAAAACTGCTGTCTTCATTGTATATAAAGTCAATTCTATGAGACAACCAAGGTCCCAGTTATGTCACTCAAAATGAGTACTCATCTTTGAGAAAAGTGAACTCAAAATCTTAACATGTAAGATAGAGGTAAAAAAACCCAAACTGCTACAAGATGTAGCCAGGAGTGAGTCACTAAGGCTAAAGATAATTAAGTGGCAACCAGAGTAATGTTCAAGTTCAGAGGGTCTGGAAACACAAACTAAGACCAATCTCACTGTCTGCCCCTTCAGTTAGATAAGGTAGTTTCATCTGTGATAGGTTGTAGGAAAAACAATTGAGTTCAGATAGCTAAAAAACATTGACAGCAACAAGGAAACCTCGACTGTGCGTTATGTGAGCCTGCCCGATCTGCACAGACACAGTGGTCCTTGAGAAAGTGGAGCTTTCTATTCATTCCCAAGGAAATGATGATGGTCAAGACAAAGCTGGGAAGTGCAGCATAGAAGGAGAAGGGCACCAGGAACAGCATCTACAAAGGCTGGTTTAGTTTCCCATAGTTGGCATAACCACAGCAGGCTTGGTAACGGTCGCATCTTCCTCTTTCCATTGAGAAATGACAGTTTTCAGCTGTGTGTAGAACTGCACTCCCTGGAGAAAAGGGGAGACACAAGGATCAGATATTTGGCCTTACAAATTCTTCAGGTCTGCACCAGTGGTGTATCAAACTGTTTCTGCTTTATCTACAGAGGGTTGAATTTTCCTCTGTGGGAACAATTCCTGTCAGCCTGTTCCTTTTACCAGTTCCCAAAAGATTCTGGTTCTGTGAGAAAACTTGCTACTTAATTCTTTTTCCCTTCTCAAAACTCCTAAAAAAACCCTTGCTATTTTGTTTAAGGAAAAAAAAAACCCAAAAAAACCCCACCAACCCAAACAAACAAAAATACCAAACAGAATAACTATTGTAATATGCTTATGGTGGCTGTGATCACTGGCTAGTCTTCAGTTTCCCAGTTGAGACACCTTCAAAGTCTCTTTACAAATAAGGTGTGATGACCATCTCTCCATTGCCATTTATAATGTGATTTATCACAATTCAACCCAACAGAATATTCTGTGCAGGGACAATCAGTAACTTACCTGCTTGCCATAGAAATTGGTGTCCCCTCTGAAAGAAGCACGAGAGCCAGTGAAAGAGAACATGGGAAGAGGTACTGGGATTGGAACGTTGACACCCACCTAAACCAAAGGAAAGCTATCATATTAATCACAAGAAGTAGCAGATTGAAAAGCATTCTCCAAAAGGATCGAATTTTGTTCCTTTATGTCTGTTGCTTTAGTCAGTGATTAGTGACTACAGCTGGATGGCTACCCACCGTAAATGGTGAGGAACAGCAGCAACAATTCTAGCTTGAACATACCTGCCCCACATCTACTAAGTGAGAATATTTCCGAGCTGTGGCTCCATTGGTGGTGAAGATTGCAGTTCCATTTCCATAGGGGTTATTGTTCACCATCTCAATGGCATCATCTAAAGTGTCTGCTTCCAGAACCACTAAGACAGGCCCAAAGATTTCTTCCTTGTAGCAAGTCATGTTCGGCTGCCAAGACAAACAGCAGAAAAAGCAGCTTGTATATATGATATAATAAAAATATCCTAGTAAATAGGGTATCATAAACATGCATGTTCAAGATATTCCTAGGAACACCCATTATACTTCACTGCCAGGGGCCATCCTTCAGTCTTTCTCACCTTTTCACCATTTCCCAAGCCCTTGCCATCTATCTAGTCCACTGAAGAGGGTCCTGCTTTTCATCTGCAGGACACTTTCTGCTTTTACTGCCTGCATAACCTCACTTACAGGTCTGCTCTGACCAAGGCTGATTAAGACCTGACAAAGTGACTAGAACCTGCTATCCTTTCCAACTCAGCGTCCGGGATTGATGTCTGAAAATCAGCAACATCTGACATACAGAAATACCAGTTGGAGAGTAATCACTAATAGCTAATACAGCAAACTACAAAGCATTCATTTGACAATTTTTTTACACAGCTTATTGTACTATTAACCATTGTATAAGAAAACTAAGAATCACAAAATCTCAGTGAAACTTTTATCTTTGAATACCTAACAATATTCATGACACATCACAGGAAGAGAAGTGTTTTAAGATGTTTAAGGAAAATAAGGCAAGAAAATTCCAAGATAGACTAAAATTATATATTGAATTATATAATTGTGTAAAATCAATAAAATCCTAAGAATACAACATACAATAGCAGAAGTATCAAGATTGGTTTTCTATCATGGAATCACTCACTGAAAGGTCCACGAGGAACTGAATACTTAAATATTGAGGAAATCAAATCATACCAAGTATTTGCATAAACATAAAAGAATTAATTTAGATATGAAAGCTCATGTGGATGTGTACCTGGTAAAGAACATTCCCCTACAGTAGTGTCCATCTGTTGCACACCATGCATTATATTGAGAGACTGACTCAACAACGTTGTCTCAATATATGCAACATCAAAGAGATTTTGTACCTTATCCTGTCTTATTCTTGTGGAGATTTCACAAATACTTACCTCTTGTTTCTGCAAGTCCTTACATTATAAACTGCAGAAATGTAAACCAGAGGAAGGAAAATTGCAAGGTTGGCTGTTCATCATACTCTACCTGAAGCATCTGCTGCTGGCCATTACTACAGCTGGTATGCTGTGCTCAATGGACATTTAGTTTAACACGATACAAGCTGCCCATATCTTCTTTTAATTGGCCGAAATCCATTCAAGTTAAGATAACTAACCTCACCCAGAGCATGCTACACTGCTGCAAACTCTAATCAACTCCACAACAGCATTACAACGAGCACTTTGTTGGAACTGTGCAAGGGAAGGCTGAGCCATTTATGGGCTTTCTACCAGGTGATTACTGATCACTGACTGACTTGGGGTAACCCATTTTTCAACTGATCCTGCAATTGAAGGGGTCACTATAAAGCACTGGGTTTGGTCATCTTACCTTGACATTGGCAAGGATTGTTGGCCCAACAAAATTGCCATTTTCATAGCCCTTCACTTTGATATTACGTCCATCCAGAAGAAGGCTGGCACCTTCTTTTACTCCTTTCTCAATCAGATGGCAAACCCGTTCCTTAGCTTGGGGGCTGATTAAAGGCCCTAGATCTGCTCCAGGCTGGTCTCCTGTGAAGAAGCAGAAAAAACATGTTTTTAACCCTGACAGCTTCCTTTTCACAGGGATCACGGAGAGAACTACACTGTCAGGAAAAAAAAAAAAAAAAAAAAAGAAAAAAAAGTTTCTGAGACACAGAACAAAGACTTGAGACACTGATGAACAGGAGTAATAGCTGGAAACTCTCCTTATCAACAAACAGGAGAAGTTGTAAGCATAAGCATAATTTTAGATCACTTAGAAGCCAAAATTCAACAACAGATTCTTCTCAGAAAAGAAACTTTTCCCTTCGCAGGACTTTATAAACAAAGATAATTCTCCTAGTATTAGTAATAGTCTATATTTCCAAAGTACCCGTTTCCATTTTTCATTTTTATTGCATGCTTACTACAAAGTGGAAGGATCTCTAAATGAGGTTGCTATATAAATGGTAGGTTTGAGTTAAACATAGGATAAAACCTCAAAGCTCCAGTTGAAACAAGACTGGTCTTGTAAACCTTGTGTCCCAGTCATACTGCTAAGTCTTCCTACATATTCATAACTCCAGGTCTAGGGCTGTTTCCCCACACAGGCAATCTGCTAGCTTCTACCCCTACACATCAAGCCTATGGTGCAATGGCTTCCAGGGACACACTGTAGTATGGCAGATATGCTGACCTAAAAGGCTATGGTTTTACAGAAGTGAAGTACCTCCTAAGAAATTATCACAGTCTGTACCTGCATTTACACGTAGATTTTTGGCTCTGTCCACAAGCTCTGGCAGCCATTTCTGAGCTTCTCCCACTAGAATTGCTGTAGACAGGGCCATGCAGCGCTGGCCAGCTGCTCCAAAAGCAGCTCCAACCAGCTGGTTCAAGGTGTTCTCTTTATTGGCATCAGGCATCACCACACCATGGTTCTTGGCTCCCTGAAATATAACACATACACAGTGTCCCACTATCAACCACCCCAGCCCACTTCTCCTCTAGCTCTCTGGCAGTATCTTCACACAGTAGGTATAATTTACAGGAGACAGAGGCAGTCTATGTGCTGAAGTATGTTCAGTTCAAAGGCATTACCATGTTGGCCTGGACTCTCTTGCCATTCCGGGATCCTCTCTCATAGATGTACTCGCCAGCCTGATTAGATCCCACAAAGCTGATTGCTCTGATATCCGGATGGTCACAAATGAAATTCACAGCTTCAAATACAAAATAATACATTGTAACTGTGGTGCACAAATGCTTCCCTCTGTTCCCATCCCCACAGTGCTAAATCTATTTATCTTTCTTATTAAAATACTTGCCTCTGTGTTTCTCACATCTGAATTCCCCCACTACATGTTTATGCATCTTCCCACTAATTTCTCAGCAGATGTACTCCTGCCCCTGTCCTCATACACCCAGCTCTCTGCCAGCTCTTCACACTTAGGGTACCTCCCAAGGTGCCAAAGGAATGCAAAAGCAAAGTTACTGTTGTCTATTTGTATCCTCATGTTCTGAAGCTACTTACCTGCTGTAAAAATTCCCATGTTAGGAGCTAGAATACTGGCATCCACTGCATATTCAGAGAGGCATTTAACTCTTGTTTAGGCTTCCCTGGGAAACCAAGGTGATTTATCTACTTACTTCAGCTGAAGCTTAGGTTGCTGCATAGAATTTGAGCACTTAGATGCCTTGAGAACTCTGACCTCAGCCCCCCAAATTTTGTCCACCATATTTCCTGAAAGATTTGGTGCAAGATGGCAGAGAATCTCACAGTCACCTCCTGTCACCACCATCAAGAAGGCTGAAACTTCTCTCCAAACCTATCTAACAGCAGCAGTATCAGACTCTCCAAATGGCACTTTCACTGAACATACACCACAACACTTACACACTCCAGCCATCTCCCTGGAAGGGCTATTAATACCTTCATGTTGTCCATGGATGATATTCAGGGTCCCATCGGGGGCACCAGCATCCTGAAACAGCTTGGCAAGGAACATGAGTGCTCCTGGTACACGCTCTGACGGTTTCATCAAGAAGGTGTTTCCACAAACCATAGCCATAGGGAACATCCAAAGAGGAATCATGGCTGGGAAATTGAACGGTGCAATTCCAGCACACACGCCCAGGGGCAGACGGTAGGTATAAGTGTCCATGTCTTTAGTGATGGAGGGCATGGTCTCTCCCAGTATGAGGGATGTCACACTGCAAGCATGTTCAACCACCTCTGCAGCAGAAAGGGCAATATGCCACTGGATGATCTATTAAAAATTAGTCCCCAGACTCCCTTCTCACCACTGCCTTGACCCAAGTCTTACAGCCTCTTTCCCCACAACTTAAAACTCATTGTGCTCCAGAAAATCCCTTTGCTCTGTCAAGTGCTGTGAGCTCATTGTGAATGGATTCTCTCTTGAGTACATTATCTGTCACTGTGATAGGAGCACAGACACAACAGCCCCAGTAAAAAAAGCACAGTTATAGTAGTATTGTACACCTGGGACTCCAATCTTAGACATCTGAGCACAAGTAAGAAACTCTTATCCCTTTACAGCAATTTGTAATCACTCCTAGAAAAAGGAAGGACCTAACGACTTGGAAATTATTTAAGGAAACTCTAAGGGAATGTTGCAGGTTAGAGTTACAATTGCCCCTTTTCTTTTGGTAGGAGGCTATGAAGGGAGCTACACGTATGGACTCCCAGAGCAAGCAGTTACTCAGGAGATCTCCTCCCTTCCTATGGGTTCTTAAAGCCCCCTTTTCAACAAGAGGAGCCAGCAGCTTACGGAGGCCTCGGAACACATCTCCCTCAGCATCAGCCAGGGTCTTCCCTTGCTCAAAGGTGATGAGTTTTGAAATTTCTTTCTGAAAATGGAAAACATGAAGTTTATGATCATTGAAAAGGTGCCTGTCCATGAAATAGGGTGCAGGGACAAGACAGTTTAACAGAGCTGAACATCACAATGAACAAACTGAGCAGTACCTGGAAAAGCCTACACTGATTGATTTACTCCTTGTAGACATGAAGCCAAAAAGCCATGCAGGTGACATTTTAGTAAAAGCAACCTTGAGGTGGTTTGTACTCTACAGATTTCAGGTGTCATACCACAGACACACCAAAAAAATAATCAGGGAAATCCAAGGGCATAGCAATGTACTTCTCCCACTTGTCTCTATGAGCTGGCACATTCTCCATCAAGGCTGAAAGTTCCTCTTGCGGTCTTTTAGTAAAGGGACAAATGCAGAAAAATATTCCTTAAGCAGCACTGCCTCTCTGTCCCCACTTGATGAAGAGTGCTTTGCTACACCTCTCAATGACAGTGTCTCAGTTGGCTCCTCAATCATGGCAGCAATGCCTCATTAAGAACTCTGTAAACCTCTAGTCTCTCAATTTAATTCCTAAAGTCAACTGCAAGGCTTTCAGCGGCCACCATCACACCCAGCTGTGGTGTCTCACCAGATTGTCTTTGATGAGCTGTTGATAACGCAGGAAGATTTGCTGGCGACTCAAAACAGATGTTTCTGACCAGTTCCAAAAAGCCTTTTTGCAAGAAGCTACAGCTGCCTCCATCTCACTGGCGGTGGCTTTTGGTACACGTCCAACGACTTCATTTGTGGCCTGAAGGAAAAACAAACAATCAAAACTCAACTTTTTCCATCTGTCCCTACCAACCACTCAATGGCCCTTTCACACCACACACCTAATATCCTTGTTCTACAAGGGGCTGTGATTCCGAAGTAAGCACAAAAGATATCCTTCCTTGGTATACACAAAAGGCCTGGGCTACAACTTAGAATAGTTCTGAAAACCTGCACTCTACGCATCTCAGATTAGTCACCCAGAAAGCTACAAATGCAGTTCTGATTTCCACATTTGAGTTGAAGTGACTTGTGTATCTTGAAGTTTCTAGAGAGTGTAAGGCAAAGGTTTCTCTGGACTGTGGTATTTTCTTTCTGCATCCTCCTGGCTCATCCGCTGTCCCTCTTGTGCATTAAATGAGGCAAGATTCCTCTGGAAAAGCAGTACATGACTGCGCAGTTGGCACTGATGTTAGCTTACCTGATTTTTTACAAGTAACCTTAGTTCTACAGTCTTGTCTTTGCCAGTTTAACCTCCTTCTAATTCTTAAAAATTAAGTCTGCTTTGATGTGACAAAAGCGTTAGGTACATCACTAAGAGAGAAACTACTCAAAACAAGAGAAAGAAAATTAAAGAAGAATGTTGGTCGCCAGTAGAGACCAAATGAGCTTCATGAACATTGCTCACTGCTCTGATCATTTCCACAAAGCGAATCAAAATAGGGCTTTGCAGAGAAGTTTTAGAAACTGCTGTCCAAGCGCTTACCAGGGGGGCCAGAAGGGTCAGAATTCTGAGAGCAACCTCATTTCCATTTATCTTTAGTGGCAGACTCAGACAAGTACAAGTGCTACTCATCTAAGATTATTTTACACTGTGTAGCATCCAGCCTCTAAACTCACTGTGAATATTGTGGATCACAGATAGAAGCACTCTGAAAGGAGAGGAGCTTCAGCTCTCAGGACTTTTTACCTTGGTCTGAGAGTGAAATCAGTCTCTATTGGGACTTCACAGGCAGCTACATCAAATCATGCCCAGTTGATTTCAAATACATGGTGAAAGAAACCCTTCAGAAATATGACATGGTGATCACAAACCCTTTCTATGGGCTGAAAAAAATAAAAACAAAAAAAAAAAAAAACAAAAAAAAAAAAAAAACAAAACCAATTTAAGTGGAGTTTAAGCTTACTTTCCAGAGATCAGGGTTCCACTAGAGAGGGGAGATAAAGGATGTCAACAATGTCCTAAGACAGACATTTCATGCGAAAAGGAAATTGAGAAGCAACTACGCAGTGCTAAATGCATCTTCAGCTCCAAGTCTAAACCTTTCTCAAGAAATGGATGTACTTTCCCCTTGCCAGAGGCACAGACCCTTGTTGCACAGCGATTGCTAATATACAAGCTGAGACCATTTCACTTACTGGGTTGTGGATATCAATCCATTCAGTAGTTTTGGACTCGACAAACTTCCCATCAATGAAGAGTTTGGTTGTTGGCTGTGGAGGACAAAACACTGGAGAGTGAATGATTTTTGTCTCAAGGTGTCTAAATACCAATATGCCTTATTACATGCAAGCCCTAATCATTAACTGCTTTGCTGCCCACTAAAGAGTCTAGGTCCAGTATTTACTGCAAGACCCAGCTCGCTACTTAGGCTGAAATTTTTCATGCTTTCTGCCCCATTCTTCTCTCATTTCACACCAAAATGGCTGAAATTATTCCTAAAAGCAGTTATAGGAAAAATACATTGCTATGTATTGAAATAGTTCAGAACTATTTCAGCCTACTTAATCACCCAATGTTTACTAAGTTAGAAAACTGAAAAGCTGCAATTTGTAAATGTTCAGAAGGAACAGTTAATAATTCACCTTGTGAGAATTTCAGGTACCCAGTGCACACTGTATTGCATGCTTCCTTCCCATCAAGCCACTATGTAGGCTCATCTCATAGCTACAGGCATAAAATTGGACTTTCCCCACTCCCCACTTGGTCCTGCAACTAAGAGCAAGGAATGTGCATCTGCTGAGTATACAGTGACTGTCCTGGCAGGCAGCACAGAAAAAAAAAAATATTACAACTCAGATGCAGAGGAGAGAAAATGAAAATTTGGAATAAGAAGTTTAGATAAACATAGGGCAAAAGGAAAAGCAGAGGTAGAAGCTGTAACTAACAATGGATAGGCAACAAAACTGTATAAGGGAGGAAAATACACTGGGACTGCATAAATTAAGAAACTAAAAACTAAGAGCTGATATTGGAAGGTAAGAAGAGAACTACAGGAAAGCAAGAAACAGTTAATTATGCCATAGAACAGTGGCTTGGGGAGAACAGATAAGAGGAAGGGGAAATTGACCTTCAGAAGTGGAACAACAGAACCGGGATATAAACACAAATATATCAGGAAATTCTGTGAAGAAATTAGGGTGGGGAATTATGAGAGGCAGATGAGGACTGGGATGCTGTTCAAGGTGTAATAAAGGGAAGTAGATCAGAGGATGAATCAGGAATACAAATAGTGTTGTCTGGACAAATAACAACAGTGATAGGTGGGTGAGAGTGAAAAGAAAATATCAGGAAAGAGAGCTGGAGCAAGCTGAGAAAGTGTGAAGATGTGAAAGCTGGGATGAGAAGTGTTAGGACTGTTAATGGATAAGCAAGACCTAGTGACTTGGAAGTATAGCACTGGGAGTGAATCAAAATGAAAAGTTACAGATGATTACATAGCTGGAATTACACTTGGGAAAGAGAGGCAGCAACCTCTGCCTATGAAAATACAATCCCCTCTAGAACCTGGAAGGAAGCACAGGAAATCTGAAACCCTTGACTGAGTTTCCTGACTTTTAGAAAAGGTCTTCTAGTGGTGGTCTAAAGAATGACAAACTCCTACTGCCATCAGTCACACCATTAGCACAAGTGCCACGTATATGCAGTGAATCTACAAGCTCCAGTAACTTTTTGACCCACATGGACTTCAGTGCAATGGAATTTATGTTTCTTCAAATTGCTTAAAAGAGTTATCTAGAAAATTGCACATACAAAGGAAAAATAAAAGCGGAGTTAAGATTGACTGCACTTTTTCCATAAGATCACCACCTTTTTTTTTTTTTCTGTAGAGAATGAGCCTGCTGTGAGAACAAGGGCTGTAATAAAGCAGACTATACAGAGAACCATGATTTAGCTGTTAAGAACTTGGAGAGTGCACAGCCATGAATACCAGAAAAACCATTCATTGTAACAGTTAAAGTTGTACAATTAAAGTTGTACAATCCTGCCCAGAGGAAATCAGATCCTCTCTCTTCCATAAATAGATGATATGAGGACAGTCCACACAGCTTGAAACAATCTTTTTTATCCACACATTATCATTGGCCATATATTCTATATTCCTTTTTGCTGATCTTACTGAAGAGATATTACACATAATAAAAAAAATCTAAAAAAACGGTTAAAAAAGCCCTGGCTGGTGTATAAGTAGCACAACGTGTGCTACTTAAGGAACATGGAGAGAACAAATGAGGGTGCGATGAGCTGCCCTTAGGTGTACCTGCTCAGCCAGGCGGGGTTCGCTCAAAGTAACGCGAGGAGCTGCCCAGGCGGCGCTTCTCAGATCCGCAGTCGGACAAACCCCACATTAAACTTTTTTCCCTTCCCTCCCGCTGAGCACGGGGGGATCTCCGTGCCCCGCGCGCCGGGCAGAATCAAACGTCTGTGCCAGAAATACCTACTCGGAGCCACGGAGAGACGAGCGGAGCCGATTTGAACGGGTGGAAACGATCTTGCAGGACAACCGAGAGCAATCTACGGCCGGCCGCGGAGGGCAGTCGCGGCGCTCGGGGCTTTCCCGCGCCCTCCCCCTACCCGCGCCCTCCGGACTCCGCGGCCTCCCCCGCCCAGCCCGCCGGCTCCGCTCCGCGGGACGGACACTTACCACTGAAGAAGAGAAGGATGCGGCGGCTGAGGCAATCCAGGGGGCACCGTCTCTCCGCGGCAGCTGGACGGCAGGGGAAGCACAGAACAGCCCGGTTCCTCGGGGCTCCCGACCGCCCCCGATCCCCGGCCCCTCCGCGGGTCCGGCTACCACCCCCCGCCGCGGCGCCATCGGCCGTTCCCCGCTCGGCATCGCCCCGCCCCCGGGCCCCCCGGCGTGGGCCCCGACCCCACTCAGCCACCCGCGCGGCCCCTCCCGAGCCGCGGGAGCCGCGGCCGGGACGGAGGCCGCCGCCTCACCCTCAGCGCCAGTCGCCGCCGCCCGCGCCAGG
>JANIJG010023125.1:0-23067 GCA_024611175.1 Megaceryle torquata
TAAAAAAAATATATATATAATAAGAAAAAAAAAATTCAAAAACTCAGAAGCAAAGTCAGTCAATATTCTGAACAATTCCAGACAGTGTTTGAGCAATGCCTCAAAAACTCAAAAACTCAAGCATGTTATCCTTCTGGGAATTCTTCCTTATCTCAAGTACCAAAGAAAGTCATGGTGTCAAATACACACCATCTTAAACACAGTATATGGCTGACAACCAGAAGCCCTGAATTCCTTTATTCTAGCTTAGTAAAGAATGCTAACTCATACACTTCAAATCTTCATTTATCTGACCCCCAAGAAATTGCACAAGGGTCATCTAATCCAGATAAAAGGCATACCTATGACATCACGTGGATGAGACAGAACTATAAACCAGCAGGCAGGCACAGCTACTTTTCTAGAGCTCCACTCTGAACAAGCCACAAAACAAACCGATCCTGACCCACGAGTCTCCTTGCTGTGTACCAAAGGTTCTCTCATTTGTCACTAGCAGGTCTGTGCAGATACTAATGCAAGCAAAGGGGTATGCCCCATTTGTGAAGTTTAGTTCATGCTACAAGCTCACACTTAACAGAAGGTGAGGGTCTGAAATTTAAATCACTCTCAGAAGTATTTTAACACCTTTCTTTCATACTAATGAGTGGGATCGAGACAAGGAAGGCAGGAAGACAATGCCTGAATATCACCTGGGATATCAGATCTGAAGGAAATGCTGCTTTTCAATTCCTTTCTACATTAGAAACCAGTATAAATTGCTGCAGGTGAAACATTATCTTCTGCAGATCTCATTTCTTGCATTAAACCTACAGACGAAACTGAAACAAATCGAACAAAACCTGTAACCCCAGGAATTACTACGAATTTAACTATTTGGAGGTGAAAAGAGATTTAGACATTTGCATACAAAAGTGAAATACAACAAGCAATGTCTCTCATTAAAACTGTGTGACAAGACTACTACATGTTTTCAGAAAGGGGGGGGCTTTAAACTAAGACAGTACAAGTATTAAAGCCTCAAATGATAGAAGCCGATTTCTGTGTTACATCCAAAGCCAACCACAAAAATGTACCAAGACACACAGCAGGCAAAGGGGCAAATTAATAGTCAGAAACAAATCCCAAATTAATGCTCAACTCTAAATAAAGTATTTCAGCACCAGGCAAAGGAGATTGGATACTTCTTCAACAAGATGGGAAATAAACAGTTCTCCCCTCCTCCATGAAACAGTTGCATTCTGCCACAACAGCATGTTCACAAAGGTGTATATATATGATTGTAGTCATCTTCTTCAGGCTAAAGGTAAGCATGCTTTGCATCTTCTGTTCTATAGAAGATCTTGGCCTATAGAAGCCTCACCTACCACCAACACTGAAGCTCTTCACACAAGATTTCCTCTAACCTTGCTTGAGAGCAAAAAGAAATACAGGATTTGCACAAAGTAGAGCATATTACTCAGCTCAAAGAACTACAAGGTAGTTGTATTAGTCGAGGCTAATACAATTTACACCTGCCCCATTCCTTCTACACAAGACTGGTAAATTACAAGAAAAGTATCTGCAGCATTTGGGATATGGGAATGATGATGCTTGAAATATATGTCTGCAGCCTTTAATGGAAGTAGGATCAAGTCATTCCCTGCTGGAATTTCAGGGACACAGTTTAGCTTCATAAACAAGTCTCAATACAAAACCAAGAGTGTCTTTAAAACTAGGTCACTTAACTGACTGCACCGTGTGCTTGAGCACTTAGCAATCTTAAGCATTGGAAAACTTCACACTAAGAAAATGTCAGCTCTGAAGTAAATACTCCAATCTGCAAGGAAGTCACTTTGCAGAAAGGGCTCTCTTAAAGAGAAGGTACATTCAGAACTCCAAGAAACGTCTTACCAGGAAGACAGAAAAAGTAGTTACACCTTGTATCAATCCCATGCCTATATCATATATGTTTTCTTTAATATTATACCTATTTCTTTCGCTATTTTGTAAGCTTCATCTGGTGTCCTGGCAACTAGTCCATGTGGAACAGAAATGCCAGCCTCCTGCAACAGTCCCATGCTCAAGTATTCATGTAGTGACAGCCTCCTCTGTTGCTGCTGTTGCACCTGAAATCCATGATTATTGAGTATTCCTGGACTTCCACCAAGTACCTGATGGAAAAAAAAAAAAAGAAAGAAAAAAAAAAGAAATAAATCAACAAGAACAAAAACCATGACTGTGTTGTGAAAAAGTGCTCTCTTTGGTTAAAAAAAGTCAACATATTAAACAAGTACTGTTTAGTGTATCAATGCAAACACTGGAACACTTAATCCTACACTTGCTGTATATTAACCTTCCACATTAGCCATTCATGTCTGGTCTGGTACTGGGTCTTGTGAGGTTTTACTGGGGCAGCAGGAAAAGGGCTGGTGAAGCTGCCAGCGCTTACAAGGACAGGCAGGTTTAAACCCCCCCTCGGTAGATAGTTAGCATTGAAGTACTTTATATACCTGTAAGGAAAAGAACCTTGAGAAATTTTGGTAGCATAAGAGAAAAACCACACAGAACAGGCTAGCTCCAAAGTTTGGTAGGTTGCCTCTGTCTGCCAAACTAAGAACTAAGCCCTCAGAAGGAGAAGCAGCAGCAGAAACTAAGTTTCACCACCTTCAGTTGTGAATTTAATTTGCTACAGAACAGGCTACTCAGCTTTCATATGACTATCATACAACAGGAAAATAACCTAGCTGTGACCTGCTTCAGACATCTATGCTGAGTAAGAGGGTTGCAAATAGTGAAAAGTAACTTTTAACATTTCAACTGCCAAGTAAAACATAACAAGACTAATATTCAAACCAGGAAGTTCCCGTGTGGAATTAGTCTTAATTTCATCTTTAAAAATGATGTACTGAACTCCAAGAATTTCTGATAGATGCTTTGCATAAATTAACTCAAGGAAAAAAAAAGTGACTGTTTATAAAACATCAGAAGTGGTACTACATGAGCAATGCCTTTTAGTAAAGAGCAGCCACTCGTGGACTGTAAGACAATATAGATTTCCAAAGGTTACCTTGTAAAGTAACTATATTTCATAACAAGAAAATTATTTATAGCAGAAGTAAAATGTTTGCTGCATTTTTCATATTTCACTCTATACGAACAAGACCTTAACTCCATACGTACACAAAACAACAAACCTACTGAATTTAGCTAATGCACAAAATAGAAGTGAAAGACTCAAGGCAAGACTACAAAACAAACTGAGATACCAAATAAATGTTGGGGGGTTTTTCCTTAATTTTTTTAGTATCTTGGCATACTAAAAAATATATATTGGCACAAGTACCATCAAAAAAAGGTATTGCTTTTTCCTTACAAAAATAGGCTTCCTGGATTAGCAAGCTTCTAACAGACTGGATTTTTAAGGTTTTGCTTGACTTTAATTAAAATAAACATGCAAACAACACAAGGGCTTTACTACAGCATTTCAAGCTCATGAATCAACAGAGTCTATTTAACCTCCAAAGGATTCCTTCTGCTAAGGGGAGGCCCTTCCCTTGGCATGAAAGTCAAGTGAGCGGTGCTGACCACCGTAGCTACTGTTTCTGGCACTGAGTGACCAGCCGGGCCCTGGAAGGCTGCCTGTAACGTGAGAGGGGAACTCAAAGCGACCTTCCTCCATATCTGGGAGGAGGAGAAAGTCGCAGGGAGAGTTACACGCTTCAGACTCCCCAACTCCCTCTTCGCCCTGCTTTCCAGGGTTCTGCAGCCAAAATCAAGACCATGCCCCGGAAAGACATTCTGAGGAAACAAGAACAGAGACTGGGGAGATGCGAACTGGAAGAGTTTACGGGCACAGCCCGACCCCTCGTATGGGTAAGGTTCACTGGAATTTCCAAGCTGGTTAGGGCAGGGGAGAAGGGGAAAGGAAGTTAAAAGAGAACCACGCCACGAAGATTTGCCACAAGCAACAACAGCAGCTGCGAGGGAACGTGCGCCAAAGGCGAGCCCCCGGCTGCCAGCCAGCCCCGCGGCAGGGCAGGGCAGCGCAGGACGGCGGCGGGAGCGGGATGAGATGGCCGGTCCTCCCGCCGTCTCTTTGCAAGAAGCGACCTCGACCCCAGCCTGGCTCGGCTCGGCCCTGCCCTGCCTTGCCCACCCCGTCCCATCCCGTCCCCGCTCCCGAGCGGCCGCTACCTTCGCCGTAGCGGTGCCCAGAGCGGTGCGGAGACCGTTGCCCCTCAGCCCGGCCGACACCCGGCTGCAGATCATGGAGGCCGCCATGGCTGAGCCCCTTCGCCCTCAGGTGCCCCCCCGCAGCGCGCATGCGCCAGCCCCGGGACAGGGCGGGCGGGGAGGGGGGGAGCGGGGGACTGGGTGGAGCAGGAAACGCTCGCGCGACTCCTCTCCCCTCAATGACAAGGGCCCGAGGCGCGGAGGGAGCGGCGACTCTATGGTCTCTGAGACGTCCGCATCGCCCGTGCTGCCCCCTGGCGGGGCGGACTGAGGGGGCGAACAGCTAATGGCTTTCCCAGCCTCTGAGGCGCCAAACATTTCGTTATAAAATAAAGGTTATTTTCCGACAAGGATCCTCAAAAGGGTTGTCACCCACCCGCGACCATCCCACCCACGCCAGCCTTGGCTGGCACCGTGTGTGTGAGATGGGAGGAGAGAATCCCAGCTCCCTTTTGTCATCCCCACTCCATCTCTGTTTCAAAATGGAAAATTTGTTGGTATATTTTTTCTGTGGATTTTTTATTTATTTGGTTGGTTGGTTGGTTGGTTTTCGTATTTCGCATTGTGTTTGTGCAACAACTCAAAATACATCCATTATTGCTCCGAACACACAGTATTTCTAGGCACTAATTTGGCAGCCATCTTTACTTCCCCTGTACCAGCCTTATCTGCCCCCATCCCTCCTCTCTCCACCCCCCCCCAAAAAAAAACAAACAAAAAGCAAAACCCAAACCTCATTTCTCCTTCACACAGCTCAAAGCTGTGCTTCTGCCTTTGTAATTTCATCTGTGCACCTTTGCCATGGTGGCCTTGAGTCGCATCGCTAAGGAACCTTACAGCAGGGGACTGACCTCTGCAGAAACCAGGAAACAGACCTTGTGCCTCACAAGGAGGTGGAGCTTTTTCCTTTGCAAGATAACAGTAATTAGGAAAGTAGTGGCCTGGGAAAACAGATTGAGAAATGTCCTCCACCAATAATAAGGAAAAATGGTTATTTCCATATATTATGAATGTCAAAGCTACATCTGATTTGAAGGAAAGCGATGCCGGAGCTGTGATTCTCCTCAGTTTTGTAACTGGAATTAGCCAATAACTGTACAAGTTCCACTTTTTGTGTTCTGAAACGGAAAGTGCTTCTCCTCAGATGAGTAAGCAAAAGCTGGAGTAACCCTGTTTCAGCGATTTTGCTCCTGGTCCTCTGGTCCTAGTATTATGGTCACCCGTTACCACTGCAACAAGCTCAGAGTGTTTAGCTCTGCACCTCTACCTTCAGGCATACAAAGTAGGAGTACATGTCAGTAAACCTGTAAGATCTTTTGATAGACCATCCAAAATTTTCCACCACAGCTGATAAAAGACTTCCTTCTAGCCAAGGGGAAAGAAAAAAATCACCTGAACTTTGTGTTCGCTCTTTCCTCTGTACACATGGTGGCTGTTTGCGAGTCACCAGGCCTGCCTGTGGCTTCGTCACAGGACAGGACATACACATCCTTTCCACACACAAGCTTCAGGAAATCTAACTCCAGGAGACCTTCTGAGATGACCTCCCCTCTGGAAAAGGGAAGAAAAGGTATGCAACAAAGTTTACAAAGACGGTGTAATGTAGCTTGGCAAAATTTAGAACCTTAACCTAAAGGTCCAAAGCTACTGTACAGAGACAAGTACTGGCTGCAGGTCAGGAAAACAGACTTATATCCCGACTCATGCTTCTTATTGCAAGACAGTTGGACAAATCTCTCTGGGCTTATAATTAATTCTTGCCTTAGCAAAAAGTTGTAAGACATTCAGAGTACAACTATGGCTGTATCATCTTCTTCTCACTACAGGTGACTTCTTCCAGTCTTAAGATGAAGAAGTTTTTTACCTTTTACATCAAAAGAAGAAATGTTACAATGTCTTGCAATATTGAAGGACTTCCTGAAAGACTGTGGCAGCTGCTGCCATTGTCTACAGTCTGTTACACAGCTATATGGAGAGCTTTAATCATATAGATGTTGCACGATTTTCTTCTTGGCTGTCAGAACTGGTCTAAGTGGGATGCACTGTAAAACCACAGGAATTTCTGACTGCTTTCTGTCTGATCACCAGTGCTGTTGTCTGCCTCAGACTGTTAGTGCAAGGTGGGAGTTAACACAACTCAAACACAACCTTAAAAACATCAATTCTTGGAAATTACACATTCACCTTTTCTTTGCATTCTTAGAGACAAAGGAAAAGATAACAATCCAGGCTACAACCAGGCAAACTGCTAGTCAGTCCAGCTAAACTAACTCAGGTTTGCATAGGCTCAGCCTAGTTCAATACCTACATTCGTGGAGATCGTGCAAGGAAAGTGGAACGCGCTGTGGGGTTCTGATAGATATCGAGATGTTCTGCTAAATGGGTAGAAAATTCTAGATATAGGTTCATTCCTATGTGAAGTTTAAAATGGTGAGATATTTCTGCTAAAGTTAGAATAAGCTTTTTAACAGGAATCAAGGCCCTCTCTGAAGCTGTAGATGAAGCTATAAAGGAGGGAAAAGGTACATTGCAAATGAGGTAGAAAGCAAAAAATGGTTTAACAGATAGACAGCTGTTTGAGGGCAAATAAAGCATCCCCAAAAGCCCAGGCATTATGAAATAGAGATGAATTTGCTTTATTATGGATTTACTACATATACCTAGTGACAATGGTACAATCTGATTTGTTTCCCAGACCTTGTAAGTTTTACTGGTTGCTATTTAGGTCAAAAAACATTAGGACAGAGAATCTTGCCAAGAAGGACACCTGAGTGAGAAAGTCAAAGCCTCTGCCAAGACCATGAGTTGAAAGGGCAGAAAATGTCCAAGAACAAAAGAAGAGATTTAGCAGGGGCTTAAAAAGCTTCTCAGTACCCATGGAGAAAACCTCACCGAGCTTTCCAGAACATTTTTAGTTGAAGACAGGTCACTGGTTTTGATATGGTAGGTGAGTAGATTGGTTTAGCTGCCAGGTCAGAGCAAAATACCTGACAGGAAGCAAAGTGAGAGTAAATCTTCAGTGATGTCTACATTGTTTTACATAGTACATAGTGCACCCAGTGAATTCTCTCTGCATTGCTTGTCTGCAGGAGCACTGGCATGGTTAACTCTGGAGAAACTGGAGGTTGCTAAGAGAACCCTCAGGAGCATCTAATAACATGAAACTATTCAGCCCACCCATCTGCAGTATGAGCAGGTTATTCCGTCTGTCCTTCCAATGACTATCATACAGAAAAGGCAGTCTGAGTTCATCCCCTGAAGGTGCTCCAATGTCTTTCCTGCAAGGACTCTTACATCTTCACCTGTCCTTGAAACAGGTATTTAATGTATACAGTCTCATTTCTGGATGGGTGCAGTTTTCTATAGGGGACAATATGATTAAGCACCAGCTCAATGTGTCTCCCAATACAAGAACTGGGAAATGCCAGGGAAGGCTGGTAGGTGAAAGGTTCAATGTAAGCAAAAGGATTTGGGGGTTTCTTTTGAAAAAGTGATTCTTCACATAGCTACGCTGTAGAGCATCTTGCCAGGGATGCTGCAAATGGTGGAAGTTTACATGGGCTCAGGAGGAGGCTTGGTAAATTTAAAGAAGACAAATGAAAAGAGGGTTAGTAAATACATAGAAGCCACCTCTGCCCTGAGAAGTCACTGAGCCACAGATGGCTGTGGAATAGTCAAAAGGTCTGTCATTACTTCATAGAATTGTGGAATGGTCTGTGTTGGAAGACACCTTAAAGATCATCTGGTTCCAACTCCCCTGCCATGGGCAGGGACATGTCCCACTAGATAAGGCCTCAAAGGCCCATCCAACCTGGCCTTCAACACTTTGAATGACAACATCTCTGGCCAAGCTGTTCCAGTGTCTCACCACCCTCACAGTAAAGAATTTCTTTATTCCTAGGATACATCAAGAGGAGTGTGGCCAGCAGATCAAGAGAGGTGATTCTCCCCCTTTACTCTGCTCTTGTGAGACCCCACCTCAAATCCTGCACCCAGTTCTGGTGTCCTCACCATAAGAAGGACACAGATCTGTTGGAATGAGTCCAGGGGAGGGTCACAAAGATGATCCAGGGGCTGGAGCTCCTCTGCTACAAGGATAGGCTGAGGGAGATGGGATTGTTCAGCCTGGAGAAGAAAAGACTCCAGGGGGACCTTATAACTGCCTTCCAATACCTGAAGGGATCCTATGGGAAGGCTGGAGAGGGACTCTTCACAAGAGTGTCCAGCAACAAGATGAGGGGAAATGGTTTTAAATGAGGGAAAATAGGTTTAGATTGGATCTTAGGAAAAAGTTCTTCAGTAGGAGGGTGGTGAGACTCTGGAATAGATTGCCCAGAGGCATTGTGGATGCCCCCTCCCTGCAGGTGTGCAAGGCCAGGTTGGATGAAGCCTTAAGCAACCTGGTCTAGTTGAGAGGCATCCCTGCCCATGGTGGAGAGGTTGGATTAGATGATCTCTAAGGTCCCTTCCAGCCTAAGCCATTCTGTGATTCCTTACATCTAATCTAAATCTACCCTCTTTCAGTTGAAAATCATTGCCCCTCATCCTATCACTACACTCCCTGATAAAAAGTCCCTCCCCATCTTTCCTGTAGGCCCCCTTTAAGTACTGGAAGGCTGATAAGAGGTCTCCTTAGAGCCTTCTCTTCTCCAGGATGAACAACCTCAGCTCTCTCAGCCTCATAGGGGAGGCATTCCAGCCCCTTGATCATCTTTGTGGCCCTCCTCTGAACCCACTCCAACAGGTCCATGTCCTTCTTGTGGTGGGGACCCTACAGCTGAACACAGTACTTTCAGGTGGGATCTTACAAGAGTGAAGCAGAGGGACAGAATCACCTCCCTTGACCTGCTGGTCATACTTCTTTTTATACAGCCTAGAATGTGATTGGCTTTCTGGGCTGCAAGTGCACATTGCTGGCTCACAGTCATTTTTTCATCTGCCAACACCCCCAAGTCCTCCTTCACAGGGCTGCCCTCAGTCCACTCATTGCCCAGCCTGTCCTGGTGCTTGGGATTGCCTTAACCCATGTTTTGCATTTGACCTTGTTGAACTTCACGAGGTTTGCCCAGGCCCACCTCTCAGGCCTGTCCAGGTCCCTCTGGATGGCATCTCTTCCCTCCAGTGTGTCAACTGCACCACACAGCTTGGTGTCATCCCCAAACTTGCTGAGGGTGCCTCAATCCCACTGTCCCTGTCGCTGATGTTGCCTATTATATTCCAGACATCCACTCTGGACTGCCAGGCTCTGCCCGAGCCAGATTTTCATCCTGACCTTATGTATGGACACTTCAAATTCTTCTTACAATCTCAAGCTGTCCTGGGATTGAATCCACCTAAAAGTTTCATAGAGCACCTTTGCCAGCCTATGAGTTGCTCAAGGTCACTTAAAATGTTAATGGCAGAGCTACAAATAAACCAGAATTGTCTCACCACCTACACTCCTTCTGATGAGTCAGTCTTGTCTGTACACAGCAAAGAAATAATTGCAAGCGATGAAGACAGTAGAGCTCCCTCACTAAAGGACAGCTCTGATTTGTCCTATTGCTCTTGCACCATTATTGTCTCTGAATCCTTGTGAAGACAGTGACCACTTTTGGTGGTCATCTTGATGACAAACTGTACTCTTAACGGAACCAGATATGAATGGTCAGTCCACCACTGATATCAAAAAGACTATTCTGGTACTAGAAAAGTAGAAGAGTTCATAATAGCTAGCAAAGGTTATAGGAATCAACTGGTTTTGGTTTCTTTTAACTCAGGCCCTGTCCGAAGTACAGTGTTAAAAGCAGGGATTTTCTGTTCTCTGAGGAAATACGTAATGTAGAAAATCTCCTAAGTCTCATAAATTCTGTTATGAAAAGGTTATTAAAAAAAATATTTGGAGTTCAGTGTGAAGCCAGGACTGTGGAGAATGGTGCAGACCATAAATTTATAATAAAGGTAGTGTCAGGGCATAGGCAAAGTAGGCCTATGTCAAAATTTCCCTTCTGTGATTTGGGAACTCTTCTAAGTAGAAGGATTATTTGTGGAAATTCCAGTATTTCAGCTGCAAGTCTTTATTTCTTTACTCAGTATTCTCCACAGCTTCACTGTTGGCCACTCCATCAAATCACTAATTACCCTGACAGACAGGCCAGTGGCACACTGGGGATACTCTGAACCCTCACCTACTTGCTATCCACAGACTTCCTATCTGAGAAGTTCTGTAACAGTATCCTATCTGACAGCCATGGAAGAGACCAAGTTTAGGGGCAATGCCTGGAAGTCAGGCCACATGGGACCTAACCAGGGGCTCCACCACGTCAATGTTTCTTTTCCTCCGCTTTCCAACAAGTTCAGGCAAGCAGATCAAGGTCACTTCTCCTGCAGTGAAATCTGGATAAACACTGCAGCGTTGAACCACGGAGCTGGACTTTATCATCAGAATGCACTTGACTACATCTGTAGCTCTGAATCTTATCTAAGCTTTGGAAATCAGATCAGAGGTATGTGGCTCAGGGTCAATATTAAGAGCTGAGTAATCATACTCAAGCAAACTGTCTATTTGAAGGTGAGAATCAGCGCAAGACATTATCACAGAGAACCTGCAGAAGTACTAAAAATGAAAGGTATTACTTCTGAGTGGTTTGGGTTTTGTTCATTTTTTTAAAAGAGTTGAAGCAAAAACCTGTTTTCTCACCCATCTTCTATTATTTTATTACTATTAAAATGCATGTTGTTCACTTTAGGAAATTCTAGATGGAGGCATAAAAAATTTCAAATCTTTTAAAGTGGAGGAAAAAGAAAAAATAATGAATATTAACTGCTTGTCAAATATCAGTATGAAAGCACATTTGCAATTGCAAAGAACTAATATCAAGAAAATTAAGTGAAAAACATCTCAAATTATAAGAAGACAAAGCAAAATGTATGTAAATGGATCTAAAGATCACAAGAGTTGTTTGCCATGTGTAGAAGGAGGGAGGAAAGTGTGGATTTAGGAACATGTTTTTACATGGGGTAGTGCATTCTGGCTTAACAAATCGCATGGCAAGCTACTGAAGAGGAAATAACTCCTCTCAGCTGCTCTGGGATGTTTTACAGAAGGAATGAAAGGAATATATAAAATACCCAGACATATCTTGCAAGTATCTGAGTTCTCTTAAGTTATATGAGAGCAAAGAGCAAAGTCTGTTTTACTGTAACTGGAGAATCCTGTTTTATCTTAAATATCCAAAACACTTATTGCACAATATCCTAGTAGAAGACACAGTCCCAGCTTCACGCAAGACTTGGTTTATAAGCATGGCAACACTCATTCCAATAAAATCAGAACAATTTAGTGATGGAATCTAAATGGAAAAGGCAGTGATAATGAAAAAAAAATTACATTGGTCCTTGTTTTGGCTCAAGCAGCTACTCTTTACATTTGGACTGCTGTATAAAAAAGGCAAAGCAAACAAATGTGTAGGTAAAATCTGCACTGACACTTTCAAGTGTAAAGCTTTGTACCTTTGTTAGCTTAATGTGTCTCTTTAGTGGAGTGGGATATGTTTTTAAGATAGTGGGGGAAAAGAACAGAGGATTGGCAAGGATAATAAACACACTGAAGTGACCTGCAGCTGAGGTGTAGAAGAAACACATATATCATACCAATTGTTGTTTAGCCTCGTGTGTTGGATAAATCTGTGTTTTGATAACACAGGCCTGTGACAGACTCAGAGGCAGCCTATCAAACATGCTTGAGATTCTTGCCCTGTTGTTGGAAAGATCAAAGCATGGTGGTAAACTGTGCTTGTCCATATCCCTGAAATAACAGGATAAAACAGGAGGGTTGGTGATCCTCTAGTGTGGATCGAGCTCCTCAGTGCCTGCATCCCCATTTGTGTACCTCTGCCCAGGTGCTGCTCCAGGGATCCCCCAGTTGGAGAGGTAACAAAAATAAACTTACTCTTTGCACTTCATCCATTGTTTTTCAGTTGTCCTGCATCCTGCCTGTGCTGGCTTATGCAGAGAGCAAGTTTGAGGGGGAAAAAAGGAAAATATCAATCATGGAATTATACTATCACATAGGAGGAAGCTGTAGATTATCAACCTCTCCTAATTACCACCTTTCCTAATGTTAGAAGTGGCAGAGCCAGAAAGGTGCTCTAGCTCTATTTACCTGGGCAGTGCAGAACTGCAGCTGCATAAAGCAGACATAGAAGGGACTGACACATGACTAAAATGAAGCAATAAAACAGTCTAGGAGAGCAAAGGGACAAGCAGTTCTGTCTTAAAGAGCATGCAGCATCCTACCATGGCAAAAAGGCCAGGATTTTCACCCAGAAACATGGAGACTCCTCTCCTGCCACCCCTGCATCTCAGATGAAGCAGATGACAGACAGCTCATACTCATCTTTATTGACTATGTGAGCAGTTCTTGACTGAACGCTCACTTTGGGTGACAACTCACTTGCTGATACTGAACATGACAAGGGCAGGTAGTCCTGATTTCTCAGCTGTGAGGCAAAACTACCTCCCAGTTCTAACTGACAGCATCTCAAAGAAAAGTGGGTAAGTGTAAGCTGAAGAGACTCAGATATGCCACGAGGTGAAAAACTCAGGTAGTAACAGCAAGCCTTTAAAAACCTCTGGGCACAAATGGCACATGGATTTACTGACACTAACTTGAATAGATTTTCATCCTTTACCAGCAAGTGTCTTTTTCCTCCTGAAAGGCTTTTTTGTTCCCAAACCCAAGTTATAATTCCCCTAAAAATAACCGAATTGCTGAAATTACCCCCAAAAGTTGATAGGCAAAGATGACATGCTAGAAATTTATGGGATTAATATTGATGGTTTAGTTTAGTTTAGTAAGCTTGCAAAAACCAAATCCAAGCTATTAGCTAAACAACTTCTATAGCTGATACCTCCACAAGACATAAAAATCCACGTGTGTTTGTGTTTCTATAGCACTGTACATCCCAGGAGATCCCAATCTGTATGTCCCAGGAGATCCCAATAGACTTCATAGATCCAGGCCTCTGATTTTACAATCTCTTATCCTTACTTGGTTTTAAGGAGATAAATGGTCTTCAAATTAGTGTAGCTGCTCATATCAGAACCAGAAGCTACTTGCTTCTGTGAGATTAAAAAGTAAAATCAGTACTTAAATGAAAAGGTGCAGACCTTTAAACAAATTTCTGTATTTTTGCAAATACTGAGTATGTGAGTTTGTAAGGAGAAAGAAGAGTTTAAGGTGTAAAAGGTCTCTGAGGCCATCTGCTCCAACCACTCCTATTCCTCTCCTGCCACCCAGCTTCCAACAGGTCACTCTGGGCTGCATCCAGTCAGGTTTACACTCTCTCTGAGGATGGAGGTTCTGTGACATCTCCAAGCAGCCTCCTCTAGTGCTCTGCCACTCTCATCTTGATACTCAGCTCTAGCAGGGCAAAGTCAGTCTCTGGGAGACTCACTTCAGCTCCTAAAGCAAAGTAGTTCTGGAAGTGCTTTTTTAGGTGAGGCTCAGCTCTTTGCACAGTAATGTATAATGGTTGCATCCATCCAACCAACTAAAATTAAAGCAGAATATTTCTGATTAGCTTAAAAAAAAAAAAGAAAGAAAAGAAGAAGTATTGCAGGATTTTATTATGTGCATGTGATCAGAGCTGATTTACATTTCAACATAGAAACCAATGTATCACACTGCCTCCATTTATCCCCTATCCAGGGCTAAACTGTAGCAGTTCCTCTATCACCCAATGACCCCTCCCCAACCAAGAAGAGGGATCAGAAAAAGGAAAGGAGACCCATGGGTTGAAATGAAAACAGATCTAACAAAACAGGCAAAATAATAGAAATACCAGTATAAAGTAAACAAAGTTCTGAGCATGATGTTTATGGGATGGGATATACCTGTGACCCAACTCAGATCAGCTGCTGTGGCCGACTCCAAGCTGCTTAATGGTCCATGGCAGGCCTATGATTCCATCCCAGTGAAACCAGGACACATACATTGCCTCATTTCTGCTACTAGTTTCTATCAAGCAGTAACATTACAGCAAGGGATGATTTACAGCAAGAGACTTGGTGATTTAATGGAAGCGAGAGGCATCACAGAAATACTTCTACAGTAGAAGAGAGGAAACTGTTGACTATGTTAATTTTTTGGTATTAGGGTTCAGGATAACAACCAGCTGCTTGGATGCAAGTCAGGGAATATCCATATACCTTCCAAGCTCCCATTTCAGCCATCCTGCTGGTAGGACGTTGATGACATGCACTGCTGTCACATTCCACTCAACTTTTGAATGACAGCTTTGCAGTGTGAAGTATTTAAACATAATCCTTACACCTTCCAGTTCATACTTCTGCCAGGCAACCGTGAGTATGTAGCAAATTCCACAGCCAGGGAACCACGTGCACTACATTCTCAGAACGCCAGATATTTTCTGGTTGTGTAGCTGCTTTTAAAGCAGCTTTTGTACCATCTGTGCTTTTTCTGGCCTTTTTTCTGAGTTCTTCTTAAGGAACTACTATGTAGTCATTTTAATCTGACATAAATCTGGCCTGTCACTAACATGGGTTAGTCCCATCATTCTTGTTCCCAGCTGCTCATACTCGCTGCCACCCTCATACTAATTCACTCACTCACGTACCTGAGTTGTACATCTTATCAGGGAACCCATCCTGATGAAAAAAAATCATCTTTTTCCCAGCTTGCAGAGTTAAATTTGGCTTCATGCTATGTTTAATCTGATCTAACTCTGTCATCCCCTCACTGTCCTGCCCCACAGCATGATAGAAAACAAATTCACACCCAACACCCCCCAGAAAAGTTGGGGTTTTTTAATCCAGATCAGTTCACTGCACAGCCACTCCAGTAACAGCACTAGCATGAAGAACAAGCACTTGGGCCTGAAAAGTAGGTGCCTCTCTTTAGACAGCAGCCTGGACACATGCTGCTTTAAATACACTATGTTAAATGTTTATTTCTCAGAAGTACTTTGTCAGATGAATCATTAAGAAACAAGATTACGTGAGCATACAAATCATAACCTAGCAAGCTCTTTAAGGTACTACTATAGTAGAAGATACTACTGTCTCATCTCTTTTCTTTGGTGGATGTCTGTTCACCATCAAAAGCAGAAATACTGGCCTATATTTACTTCCTGATCTGTGCAAAACCTAAATAAATGCCCATATCCTAAATAAATCCTGAAGTGAAACAGACCAGAACAGATTCAGTTAACAAATTGTTTTATTTTCACATTCTTTATGTTAATGACCACAAACATAAGATGAAAAACTTGAAACAATTAAATACAAACATCTGTCTAAAATCAGATGTCAAAACCTTACCAAAACCAAAATAAAACAAAAAGCTATTTTTTAGTCCTGTAAAGGAATAATACTTCACATCCTTGTTGTAGTCAATAGGATGGTAAAGTGAAAATCTTAGCCTAAGGGCAAATATTACAGTTCTTCATGAGAAATATCAAAGTTTTTCTATTCTATATAATTCTTTATAAGTAATTATATCCTGGTATCATTCTAACAAGCATAATGACTGGATACTTTTTGTATTTAAAAAGATCTGAGCAGAATGACAGTGGGAGACCCTTCGACTTACTTGTAAATGCCATTTGGTCTAAGGCACAGGAAAATGGTGTACTCATAAAAGTAGAATGTTTTCACTGCTCAAATAAACAGCCTTGCTTTAATGTAATGGATCAGAATGAGCTTAATGGGTGAGAACAGCCTTTGATAAGAGTTTTTAAGGTCACTGTCATCTTAAAATGTAAAACAGAAGAGACATAACTGACTGATGTTTAATCTGGAGCTTAGGATACTCCAGCTCTATTGGAGGACAGATATAAATTAATGAGCTTGGTTTACAAAAAACAACAAAAAACAAGTTAACTTGGCAATTTGCCTAAGATAATTATTCCTTTATTGACTAATGTCCGTAATGGAGGGTGTGGGCTGACAATACAGCTAAACAAAACTACTGTCAAAGGGCAGAATGAAAGTTACTATCTTACATTTATGTAACTGTATTTATATAATTTTTAAATTACAGGAAGGAAGGTAAACGCTTGCTAGCAGAAATTATTTCTTCTTTATCAGTTAGGAACCGTTATTCTGTCTCTGGAGCTCGGCTTTAGCCAAGTTCGTAGCTTCGTTTTTAATAACATCGAAATGCCTCTCCAGAATCAGACTCTTCCCCCAGCAGAACTGTGGGCTAACCTAGAAAGAGCCACTTTTAAAGTCCTAAGCACCGTGGAGTCAGCAGCAGGACGTCTCCCCCTTGCGAGCCTACCCGGGAAGCTCACTGCTTTCCGCGAGCTGAAAGCACTGCTGACAATCCCCGCCGAACAAACCCCTCGCACACCGGCTCCACCGCCTCTCCGCGCTCCGCCCGCCTTTACCCGGTGGAAGCGAAGCGAAGCGAGGCGAGGTGCGACGGTTCCCCCCGTACCGCGACTCCACGGGGAGGGCCAGGTGGAGAGCTCAGGGCGCCCCGGCCCAGCCACAGGCCTCGGCCCGAAGTGGCGCAAGCACGACCCGCGGCGCGCACGGGCATCTCGCGCACTCCCGACACCCTCCCGTTACCCCGGGTAACGCCCCCGCCAAAACCAGGCCGACACCTGATTGGAGAAGCCGCCCTCACCCGCTGCCGCGCTCTGGGCCTGAGGGGGACGGAGCCTCCCCGAGCACCCACGGCTGTCATGGGCGACACAGCGCAGCCTCCACCGCGGCCCGGGATCGGGGTGGGGGTGGTGGTCACCAGCTCCGAGCACCCCAACTGCGTCCTCTTGGGCAAGAGGAAAGGCCCGGTGGGGGCCGGCACCTACCAGCTCCCCGGAGGCCACCTGGAGTTCGGGTAGGAGCCCAGAGTCTCCCGTATCCCTCCCTCCACAATCGCCGCGGGGGGCGCGGAGAGCCGCCTGCCCGCACCGTCCCATTCCATCCCATCCCAACCCCTGTCCTGAGGCGGCCGTTCCTTCCCCCCTCCCGCAGAGAGAGCTTGGCGGAGTGCGCTGCGCGTGAGACGCTGGAGGAGGCAGCGCTGCGGCTGCGCAACGTGCGCTTCGCCTCCGCCGTCAACTCCGTCTGCGCTGCCGCACGCTACCATTACGTCACCGTCCTGATGAAAGGCGAGGCGGAGCCGGGGGCAGAGCCGCTCAACCGCGAGCCCGAGAAGAACGAAGGTGAGGGGAGGGGACGCGTCACCGGGAGGAGGAGTGGGTGTCACAGGGCGAGCGTCACCGGGAGGAGGGGTGGGTGTCACCGGACAGCGTTGCTCGGGCTCCTCCGCGCGGTCAGCCGCGGGAACGTCCTCTTACAACGGCCGTATCCGAATGTATCGCGTCTCTGAGCGAGGTGGAGCTTAATTTAGTTTACACTTCTGCGTTACTGCCCCCCGCGTTGCCATGCTGAGGTCAGGTACCGTTTATGCTGCAGATCTGAGAAAAACCCGCGTTTCTGGTAAGGTCGGGGCTTAACGGGAGGAAAATCGTAAGCTTAAAATAGCTGCGTATGCGACAGAGAACTTGTATCCATGGGGGTAATTTCTGGTCCCTCCAGACTTGCACAGGCAGAACTGTTATGGGATTGATTTTCTATGCTGTTGTTTTGGGGGGGGGTTTTGTTTTTTGTTGTGGTTTTTTTTTTTTTTTTTGTTTTGTTTTGTTTTGTTTTGTTTTGTTTGTTTGAGTTTTGTTTTATTTTTATCCCCCCCAGGTTGGGAGTGGGTTAAATGGGATGAATTTCCTCCGGCAGATCAACTGTTCTGGGCCTTACGCTGTTTAAGAGAGCAAGGTTACAATCCCTTTACAGAAGAGCTCGATCACCTAAAGGGCTACACTGGAAGTCACCAGCTGGCATAAAAAGTAATTGTACGTTATGGACCAAACTGAAGGACAGACCTGCTCTTTTTTTTTTTTGGTGTGAAAGAGAAAATCATACTGTGCTCACTTCACCCCTGTGAAAACATTACCCTTCCCCATGCCAAAAGATGTCAAATGTTTCAGTGCTTTTACCACATTTAACGCCACGCTCGTCTCTCATTCTAGAGCTATTTCTAGCTCTAGTGGTTAACAGTTAAGGTTTTATTCTGTAGAAAGCTCCTAGTCTTTTAGCTGGTTAATCTTTATAGATGAATAGACCTTTGGAAGTCAGAACTACTCAGAGAAGCTTACTCACTTGGAAACAAGATGCAGCATCAGGCCCAAGAGACACTGACTTGTTTAAACCACTGTCCTGCTTTCTATGTAAAGCTACTTTGTCTACTATGCTGATTTGTTGTAATTAGAACTGTTGGACCAATTTTTTTCTTCAGCTTCAGTTCTGATACTGTCATGAACAAAAGTCACATTTTCCAAACAATACCTCGTTCTGTGGACAGTATGTACTGAAAATCAGGGTATTATAAACGTGAAAGGGTTGGGGTGTCTTGGAGAGAATGAAAATTCCCTGTCCCTTCTTGCCACCCCATTTCATTACAGAGTTCTGTTTGCAGCTTCAGTTACATTTGAATTCATCTGCAGAAGCTTTTCAGATCTCTGCAGTTTATCTTCATTCCTGATCACGTCACTAAACTCTTCAATAGCTTAATGAAGAGGTGCCTACGGTGTGCAAATCACATTGTACAAACTAACCTCAGTTAGAGCTGTAGCTGTGTGGCAGAAAGTCCTATTTTTAGCTAGAGAGGGTTGTCAGTATTAAATGGCACGGGTGGAATTCTGTATGGCTACTGGGATCTGATAGAATTGTCTCAGTTTGATGTGACTAAATTATTGAAGGGGTAGTGAATGAAATCCCAGTACACAGATATATACAAACCCAGTGAACTGGTATTTTTTTTCTGGGATCTGTAGCCAAATTTGATTCTTTTCTGGCTGTAACCATTAGGACATCAGCAATTAATTGTAGGATATTACTTTTTTAATAAATCATTAATTAGGTCATTTTTTTTCCTTCAGGGTTCTTTTAAAACACAACTTTTTGTCTGTTTCCTTTAGATGGACCCATTATGCAAAGTGTTCTGAGATACCTTTAATTTCTTCTGAATAAAACATAAGCACAATATTGGAAGATGAACATTTTGTGGAGGGGAGATGGCTCTTTTTGCCGAGAAGCAGATGGAGCGACGCGAGGTGCAAGGATGCTACCGCCAACGATCGCAGGCCCACTGCTTAGAACTGAAAGTATTAACTACCTACAACTTCCCTTAGGACAAATACTCTTTCTCTGAAGTGAAGAAAGAAGATAATGTTATAAAACAGTTTTGAAATGGGAAAGATCACTGAAAATTCCTTTACTACTCTATCTTTGTAGGAAGCTTATTTTTTTTTTCTCCATTTGAAAGTGGAGATTTTCTTCCTGAAAGCAACTTCATGTAGACTGAAAATTATTCTGTTCAGCTGTCAACAGCTGAAGTTGTAGGAAGAGTTAACAGATGTCTGGCCCATCTGTCCCAGAGAGTAATGAAAAAAAAAATATTTAGTGAAATTTGAAATTTTAAATGGCATCTAGCTCCTGATGGGAAAACAGGGGTCACCGTAAAATGGTTTGTTATGCAATAAATATTTTGATTTGTATCATTAACAGTTGTATTAATCCTATCTGTTGTAAATACACAAGTAGTTACTGAAATAGGGACACAAGCAGTGCCTGTGTCAGGCTTTCTCTGTCCTAAGTGGACTGATTAAATGACTGCAGTCAGCTGTCAGCAATCCCTAACTTAAATCACTTGTTTTGTAGGTATCACACATTTATACTTCACTCCTCCCCCCTACAATTTGATTCTCAGTGTTTTTAGCTGCTGAGACTCAGTCCTGTCAAGTGTTAGGTTTACTTTGATTTTTGGTATTTTTAATTAACTAGGAAAATCTGTTATGTACACCTTTAAGCCACTGAAAAATAGAATCAGAGAATCACAGAATGGTAGGGCTTGGGAGGGACCCCTGGAGCTGATCAAGTCCAATGTCCCTGCCAACACAGGCAGCTGGCAGAGACAGCGGGCAGAGCTGTCTTCTTCCCTATTTCCTATGTGTAATGCATTGGTCCCATTAAGTCCTTTAATAAACTAGCAAGCAACCCCCCCCCCCCAAAAAAAAAAGCCATCATTGCTTCTGTTCACTCTTATTTACTTCTGGAAACAATCACCCACCTCCACAATATTTCACATAATATAACCATATATGAATTTTGGTCAGACTGTACATTGTATTTTCCATCACTATTATCTGTATTTGAATTTCATTCCAAGAAAAGAATATCCTTCTAAATGAGAAGATGAAAGACTAGGGAGCTGTGGCTGTGTCATAAAATGTGTTTAAGCAAGGGGCATTTAGGGAAGAAAATCCAAGGAATTTTGCATTATTGTATATGATTCTGATCACACATGTTTAAGAGAAAACAATGTGGACTAGAAGAGGCAGAGGCAGGGTTAACGAGGATGACTGTGAGAGGCCAGGTGTATTGGGATAATCAGAGGAGGAAATACAGCTCTCTGTAAAGACATCGGGGCGAACGTCAAGAAGGAAAAAACTGATCCTGAATAAGGGTTAAAAGAGAAAGTTATATGAAAAATTTTAGACTGCAGTATAGAGGTGAAAGTTTAGTAACTCTGAAAATACTTGCAAAAGGAACAGCTGAGACAAACCCAAATCCCCAGTTTCTCTCTTAAAAGAAAAGAACCCCAGTGCACTGTATTACACGTCCTTTTCATTTCTACATTCTATGGGACTTGTGCATATGTTGGCCATATGCAGCAGTGGTACTGACAGTAATATTTGAAAGACTGAGCAAACAAGGAAGGACCTGATTTATACTTCCTGTGAGGAATCTACAAAATGGCAAAGTGGAAAGAATTCCAGCGCGTGCTTCAGGAAGCCTCGTTGCAGGACAGAAACCAGTAACTGCCGTGAGCAACAGTTCACATAAGTAACCCTGTGATGGAATCAGAAATTGGAAGAGAAACATATCTGTCATTTTATGACTCCTCAAGCAAAGCAGAACAAGGAAAGGAAAGCCATGGGAAGTGCCTTGGGGAAGATGAAAGAACATTACAGCTGAGGCAGGCAATGCAACTGAAATAAGCAAATTAGCAGGTTCAGAGAACTGGGGAAAAAAAAATAAATATATAGGTGACAAGAATCTGTGAGCACTTTGAACTGAAAGGAGCTGAACCTGCAGCATGCCCCAAAGTACGTCACGTCCAGGGTCCCAGGATGCTTAACCCAAGTACTGGTGAAATCTTGCGACTGGGCACTACATCACTGGCCTCAGAGTCTGCCCAGTTATGTGCGTACCTGGTCAAGCTCAGCTGAAAAAGGACAGACTCTCAGTTCCTGACTCTTCAGCTGCTTCTAATACTGACTTGGCATTTTGTAAAGAGAAAAATGGAGTACAAACTTCTGAAGCTCACTCAGAATGCAACCACATACTGGGATAAAATATGCTTAGTATTGAAGTTACACAGTAACTCATCTAGAATTTAAGTTTCAAAAATGAAATGTAAAGTTCCATTAAAGCTGAGTTTATTTATGACAAATTGTTCATTGTATATTACAATAATTACAAACTTTTTTTTTTTTTTACATCTTACTGCCATATTTTTGTTCTCAGCACACATAAGATAAACATGGATTTAGGCAGTAACAAGATATTAAAATAACAAATTTCACATCTCATTTCTGTGCCATAGAAAAAGCTATCATCAAAAGAGAAAAGTTACTAACAAACATACAAGGGGATTCCCCTTACACCTTTTTTTCCCAGGAACTTTTATCATCTAATGTATAGTAAATATATATACACACATCTCTTGCAAACATACACATTCACATCATCACTGGAAATTTGACATCTCTCCTCCAGCAGAAAGCCAGAAAGCTCCAAGTTCAGTTGAACATCTAATGGGAAAACAGAAAAAATAATCTGAAGTCCATGGTTTTAAATGTCACCCTATCTCTCAGCCAGCTGTCACCTTCTCCCTACACAGGGCTGCCAGCATAACAAAAGGGTATTGCAGTTGGTGAGGAGCAGCATCCAACCTACCTTCACCACAGGAAAGGTCTACTAGGGATACTGTCCCTCTTGTACCTAGTCCGAGTCACTGCTGCTGCTTGAGGAGTCTGTTGACATAACTTCTACATCATCTTCATTCTCTTTGTTGTGTCCTGGAGGCTCTAACATGAAGTCGTTACTATGATTAGGAGGTAGCATGTTCATTGACATATCACTTGACTGCCAAGGATACTGAGGAGCGAGCACATCTGGAAAGAAAGGGGCATAATCAATCAAACTATCAGCTTTGTGTATTGACAAATTCAACAAGACAGGTCAACTTAACTCCAATTTAAAATTAAAACAATCTTAAAATCCTTCCTGAATTTTGGACAGATGAAACCCTCCACTAACAACTGGAAAACATCTCATGATGGAGCCATTCCATCTGTAAATAAAATGTAAAATCCTATTCTGCCAGAGAGACCCATTTATGTAGGAGGCTCTTGATCCCTCATCATTCCACTTCAAACCAGCACATATTCATACAGAGCATTTCATACAGAGCATAGTTTGAGCTGACTTAACATTCACAACCAGTGATGAAAATCATCACCTTCTGTCAGTACACAATACTGTATTAAAACATCAGACAAAAAACCCGAGGCAGACCATAGAAACTGAGTGAAAGGTTTTATCCATATTTGGCTGAAACATCAAATGCAAAGGAGAAGAACCTTCTACTACAGAACCAGAGCCACAGTGACACTTGAGATGGGAATGCCCCACGGTGGCCCAGCCAGGCCAGCTTCAGTTGCCTCTGACTTCTCTCAGCTTTCCCTGCTTTTTGTCTTCTGCTACTACTTCCAAAGCTAC
>JANIJG010023125.1:29489-53739 GCA_024611175.1 Megaceryle torquata
GATTCTTTGCTCAGGCCAGTGCAAGCAGCTCAGTGGGATGTGACTAATACATCAGTGGAGCCAGAACCTTAAAATGAAAACAGGTACTTTTCAAAATGACTGAAAAAGGCTCTCTCCAGTAAAACTCTAGCATCTTGGTCAAAGTCTCTTGGTCACTGCTGAACACTAAAATTATTTAAAACAATCCAGAGGATAAAGAAACTTGTCACTATCAATAAAGCTTTCATTCTACCCAACCAACACTAAGCAGTAGCAAATAGTATCTGTGGTAAGCAGGTCAACTACCACCACAAGGCTGGTGTCACAAAAGGCTGCAATTCTGTCCTACCTTAGTCAGATAATGGACAGACACAGACTCCAAACTATACAAAGGCTACAGCCTACACATGTTCCTTTGGTTTTGCACCACAGCAGTATCGTGACTGTGAGAAGCCTAACTCCACAGTGCTGCAAAGCTGATGATCAACAGGAAGATTCACTAAATACAGCTGAGAGTTGCTCTGGATTCATTACAGTAGTGTATTAGTCCCAAGATCACAAAAAAAAAACCCCAACCCCAACACTTAGAGCAAGTTTGTGGGCTTCCTTCTTCAAAAACATGTTCTCCAGCAACCCATATGTCAATGAAATCTAAACCCCAAAATCTAACAGAAATAACAAAAGCTACTGGCCAATATGTTTTCCTTGTCCTACCAGTGGTAATCCTACAGTGAGCCAGCCACATAGGCTGTAAGGGTTTCTCCCCCTGAGAAAGTTTTCCTCAGTTCCGGCTCTTTTCAAGAGGAGAAAAATAATTAGGCAACAGTTTAACTGCACTGCCAGCTCTGCAGCGTGGTGGAGAACCTGGACAAGGGCTATCGGTCCAGCCTCAAGAGCATGGACAAAGTATCTGAGCATTTTTATCACTCCAAAGATGAGCTCCGCAGCCTACTTTGAGCGAGTCTAACGCTAATACAAGCAATGACCAGAACGGCTTAAATCGTGCAACACCGTGTACAAAATCCTGACTTAAGCATGATTTTTAGTGACTAATAAAAAGCCTGAACGCGGTGGGCGGGTGTGTGCATTTCACAGGACATGCAGGTGTCACACGAGACAGACAAGTGGAAGAATAAGGAAGCTCGCCTTCTGCTCTGAAAACAGAAAATACAGCACGGCCAATACTTTCCTACCGGGGTGCGAGCTGCGGAGCGGGGCGCAGGGCCGGACCAAGTTCCCTCGCCGCAGCACCAGCCCCTCTCCCCGGCCCCGGGACGGCAGAAGAGCAGGACTGTGCGTGTAGCCGAGCCGAGCCGGGCCGGGCCGGGCCCTCCTCCCGCCCCGTAGCCCAGCGAGGAGTCGCGTCAGGCCGACCCCTCCCAGCCCAACGCCAGCAGCACCCCCTCCTCTCCTCGCCGCCGTCGGAGGCTCCGCGCACGTACAGCGCCGAGCACCCTCAGCCCATCCCCGGCGTCCTGCCGCCGCCGCCTGGGGCCGTCCCATCCGAGCACCGGGAAAGGGAGGCAGAGCGCGGTACCTGGCCAGGAGCTCGAGATCCTCCAGCGCCGCCAGGAGCCGGTCGCGGGTGCTGCTCCGCTCCCCACCTCCCCCGGTCGCCGCCGCCATCACGATCCCGGGTGCGGACCCGAGTGAGAACCGCTCCAGGCGGCGGTGGCGGTGCCAGGCCCAGGCTCGCGCGGGCGCCCGGCAGCACCCCCAGCGGCGGAGGCGCGCGCTGCAGCCGGGCGGCAGGCGCACGCGCAGTGCGGCCCAGGCAGGCGGGAGGGCGGTGCCTGCCCCTCCCCGCACCCCCCCCTCCCGGCAGGCGAGCGTCGGGGTCGGGAAGGAGCTGAGGGGTAGCGGCTCTTGCGGGGACGCCGAGGGGATGGGCCGGGTTGGGCCGGGCCAGGAAGGGTAGGGTTGGGCTGGGGTGGGCTACGCTACCGGGGGAGATGACCAAGGCTTGTCCCGGATTGTTGTGGGCGTGAGGGGAGCGGAGGTCGTATATCCCCCGGCGAGGCCAGATGCCTGTTTGTAAAGGCCTTTTCCTGGAACGGGGCCGTTACACAAAGATCTGCGCTTGTCGCTCTTTTGAGTGCGTTTCCAGTCCCCGTATTTCCACAGCAGAGGAGGCGCTAAATGAGATTCAGATGTACGCTAAAAACGCATAGAAAGGGCTCGCGACTGCATTACATCTTAACTTTTTAAACTGCGTGTTTGAGGGTCCTGATACCAAAAATATTTTCTGAGGTGGGAAAACAATTCTGCTTTACTAGTGGCTGAAAAAAGTGAAGTGACTGATGCTGAAAACGTAACAAAGATGCGAGTTTTAACTGAGTCGGAGCCAAGAGCTCTTCTGTGGCTGTGCCGTGGGCACGGGAGCCGGCAGGGACCGGCCCACGCTGCCTGTGCAGACCTGTCTATCACTGGAGGCCAGAGGCATCCATCGCAGAGGTCTGCACAGGGTGATCGGGGCAGGTAACAGATGGAAATCCTGCCAGTAGTTGAGCTATAATGAAAAAATACTTTGGGTCGTTTTGGTTTTTTTAAGTGTTGCTGTTCATGAGCCAGTGCGGTAAATGGGCTTCGAGCTCTGGGTGGGGTCATAGTGAAGCCAATGGAATTTTTTATAAGCGTGAAACTTTTGGTAATGATGGACTGAGAGAGAAACCAGGGTTGGGGCAGATGAGGGAACACAGACAGAAAGCTAAGCTGGGGCCAGGGTTTATAACCAAAATGAGGACTTCTGCAGAAGAGCAGGGAGTCCCCAGACCCCACGTCCTTCTGCTGCCAGCTGCGAAACCTGACAGTAAGACAGTGATTCTCTTCTTTCCAGATTAGAGAAAGCACCAGATGAATGTTAACATCCCTGACTCTTCTGGTATTTACTCTAATTATCCTTTTACCTTCCACAATAACTATGTCCCTGATAAATTTACATGTATTTAAAAACAAACAAACAAACAAAAAAAGGGCAAGAAACTCATTAGTCAGTGATTCTTTGAGTTGTGCTTTGAATAAGCCATTCAACATGATGAGATTTGTGATAAAGCAATGAGATCTGGCAACCTGGAGAAGAAGAGATCTGCCAGCAGGAGTTATTTAAAATTTGTTTACAAAATGTAACAACCCTCAGCAGTCTTAGTGTAGATAGTTTGGGAATTCTCTTTAAACTACGTAGCAGATAAAATCAAGTAGTTCTGCCTGTTAAATAACTTCTGATTGCCTCCCCCCCCATATTTCCATATTTCCCTGATTTTGTTCAAGGAAAGATATAATCAGTGCTGCTGTCTGTGCATCCAGTACACTGATTTATTAGATGTATGGGTGCATAAACAGGAAGAAATAGTAACTCTGAAAACAAAGCAATCCTTCTGCTAAATAATTTTCTTCCTCTTACTCGTTTTGGCATTTGAATTATTTGGACCTGAAGTACTTGTGATATATTTCAGGGCCATAATACTAGTTTCACAAGAGCTAAAATCTTGTGGTGTTAAGAGGACACCCAAACTGACAGGCCAAGGAGAGAATATCAGTTATAGGAGGCTCCCATAGGCTGATCTTTGCCTCTTCTTGTGTCCAGGAGCCCGTTCCCTCTCTTACTTTAGACAGCAGTACTTCTGCCACCTGTACCAGTACCACCAGACCAGTACTACCACCTTTTCACTGGAGCAGCCGCCCTTCTCTCTACACATCTCAAACTGCTGCCTCAATTCCAGGCAACATGGACATCTATCTGCTTTCTACTGCCCAGTCCTTCCCTGCTTCTTGCCCTGGGGATGCAGCAGTGGCTGGGAAATGCAGGTCCACAGGCAGAGACTTACTTGAGCCCTTGCCTCTGTTTGGGAGGGCAGGGTGAGACCAGAGGCACTGGGGAATGTCTAGCTGTGGCACAACACAGAAACTCATTCAGACTAGGTCAGAGGTGTCATCTCCTGCGGGACAAAGGGAAAGGCTGGGTGAAATGGGCTCATGCCCCAAACTTGCCCCGTGGGCCCATTGCTTTAGGACTGAGTGGATAATTTGCTGAATAGCCATCTGAAACACCCATGCAAAACAACAGAGCCTCTGTTTCCCCAGCATTGCTTCCACTCTTTCCTCAGTTCTTCAGTGCTTTTGGCCTTCTTTCCCCTAAGTAAACTTCTCTCATAGTTGTGTGGTTCTGAGCCAGATCTGATTCTTTAAAGCTTATGCCCCTCCTGAATAACTAAGCATTGTTCCCAGGTTTTTTTTCAGTAGTCTGAGAACATTTTAGGTTGTGTGGCCATGAATGTATCTTGCCGTCCACAGCGAGACCATTAAACATTTCAGAGCTCTTTCATTTCAGATTGTCTTTTCAGTGACATACTGAGTGTATTACTAAGAACCTGTGGGCACAAGCAAAAATAGCTTATTTTATCCTGTACGGTCGAGTCTTGTCTCTCCCAGAATGGGCCTTTCTAAGTCATGAGCTGCAGAGCAAACTGATGCCTGTAGACAGAATCATGAGCAGCAGAGCTGACCTAATAGTTGACCAACGCCGAGCAGAGATGTTCCTCATCTCCCAGCTGAAGACGTTCACCCTCCCCTAGATCCTTCGTGGTGTTGGCCATATGCTTCCACGAGCCACTTCAACTCAATAACAAGTCTGAGGAATATTTAATTTCAGGGGAAGGGTATTCATTTCTTTCTGGGTTAGTGAGTGAAACCTAACCTCATCATATGCAAACATTTTATGTTACAACTAATTTAGTACAATCATGGGCTAATGCTGGAAAGTGCAGTCTTCTTCTCCTTCTCTCTCCTGCCACATATTCTGTCTCACTCCCCTTTACGCGTGCTCCAGTGACTGCGAGACTGCAGAATGAATCAGGTGAGCAAACAAGTTCAATGGAAAACCATCATTTTTCTGGTGGATTTGTTTTCTGTCGGATGAGCTCGTCGAAGCAGTTGACTTCAGGGCTAGCCACTGCTAGGTCAGTAGTCACAAGGGACTGTGGGGCCAGGGGAGGGAATAAGGGATGCTACTCTTTTTCCTAGCTAAGTGAAATTCAGGCCAGGGATTCCTCTGGTGCAAAGCCTTTTCTTCCAACATACTATTATGATTTCTTAACTCCTGGTGTTCCTACCTTGCTTTTTGTGAACTAGAACTTGGAAGTTGAAGTGTAGAGACACTCATGTTAAGAAGCCCAAGGCAGATAGCTGGTTTAGTTTCAGTCTGTATCTTATCTAGGCTACAGTGCTCTTCACCTGTCTTATTTATACATTCCAGACACTAAACATCAAGTGTTCAGTTGGTCGATGCTCAGTATACCAAACCTTAAAATAATAATGGAAAATATTGACTACAGAAGATCCATAACTGCTGAAGGCTCTCAGGTGTCTGACCATGTGTAATAAAACATTGCAGCCGGTGCTGATAAAAAGGCAGGAGGATGAGCAAGGAGAGCAAGTAGGAAAAAGGACAGAACAAATACACATTTCCACTTCCCTTACATAATGCAAAAATAAAATCCTTTCTCTCAAATACCAACTAAAATAGAAATCAAACATCTTGAGCACTGCTTGGAAGGATGCCACAGCTGTACTTTGGCCTGTGGAGTTGAGAATAATCATCCCTTATTTGTCAAGCTGTCTTTACACCATTAATATTTTTAAACGCCTCTGATAAATCATCCATTTCTTCGTGCTATTTAAAAAGAAATCTTTATTTCCCTGCTCACTTATGTTGGATAGCAATTTTAGACGGATGAGAAGAGAAAGAAAAAAAAAATGTGGTTTTGCTTAGACGGTGTAATTCTAGAATTGGTTAAAGATGAGGTAAAAATAGATAAAACTATGAGCTGAAGCATATTATTTTTTGTGGAAGGAGTGTGAAACGCTAGTACATACGGCCAAAACCAGAGTTTGGTATGCCATTCTAGACTGTTCCAGCACAAAATTAGCTCTGCTTTGAGCTATATTAAACCTGAGTTCTACTGATTTCTGGTAGTGTAAATTTGGGCACAGAGCCCTCAAGACACGAAGTCACCCAGGCAGAAAGCAGTCGTGGCTTTCAGTCTGCTGGAGGGCTTGTTGGGACCTGTGCTGCCTATGAAGTAGAAAGTGTTGAGTGGGAGACAGAATCCAAACTGGCCCTTGATGGTGAGAGGAAAGGAAAAAAAGAAAAAAAAGAATGTCCTTTGAAAAAGGAACACTCGTTTGACAGCTTGGCCACTAGAGATAATTCACAATCCTGCCAAGTGTTCCCAGGAATAGAGAAAAATTTGGGGGCAATTAAATATAATATCTTTTCCCTCACCAAACTAAAAGTTAATGCTGACTACTTCATGAAATAAAACATCCGATTAGCGATAATGAGACTCCTGAGGTAACCCCCAACACATATTAATTTTGAGTCTTCGTTAAGTGTTTATTTGGGAAAAAAAAAAAAAAATCTTTCTTCTCCTTGTGGCTCCTGCTGTAACCTGTTTACCAAACACTACTGGGACACCCACACAAGCTTCTATAGAAGCCAGGCTGAAATTCAGAGTTGTTTACTTCCCCTCACAAAAAAAAAATCCAAAGGCAGCGATGACAGCAGCAGTCCCTGCTCTCCCACATGCTCAATTCCAGAGAGACTGATAGGAGTTGTAATTTTTTTAGGATGAATCTCTTCCTACACCTCCCTCATCCTTTTATTGTGCCCTATTGCCTGCTAAAGATAAAGCTGTCATCTCTTCCCCTTTAGACTAGGTCACCTGTCTTTTAACTGGGTGAGTTCATCTTATGATCTCCAAGATGCTTCTCAGATTTTCACCTGCTTCACAGTAACTTCCAGACAGGTTTTCAAATACCTGCAACTGACATCAGCTGCTGCCCGTGAGGTTCAGAAAGAGCAGAACACCAGCCAGAAATAGAGGCAGCTGGCTTAAATTCACTGTGAGGACTGAGTTCTAGGGTGAAGATAAAAGAGAAGATTTATTTAGAAACCTACCAAAAAAAAAAAAAAAAGCAGCAGTCTCTCTCCTAGCAGTTGGAGATGGGTAGAGGTAAAATTCCTTGTGAAAGATGAGTCTTGGGAGAAGTGAGACAAGTTTTTATTGGCAGCTGAGAAAACAGTATGATAAACTCTTCCAGAAGCAAGCACAGAATGACTTGTACTCAGCAGCCAAGTAGGATCCCAAGGGAGATTCTGAAATCTTAACAACTACTGACAGTGCTGGTTCCATGTGAAATGAGGGGAGAGTTCATAGCTATGAAGCCTGGGAAAGACAACTGTGATCAGTGGGAGTCTGTCCCGTGTGAAGCAGGCTGTACAATTACATGCATGGATCTCTCTCTACTTCAGGACTGTGCCATTTATTTGACATTATCATACCATGCAGAAAGAAACACCACTCTTCATTCTTTATGATTTATTATATCTGCAGAGGAGTTGTCCAAGGGTTAGTGGTAGGGCCAGGTAAGGAGTTATTTCCACAGTTTTGATCATCCACAAACATAGATACTGAAAGCATGGTGAACAGCCATTCTTCACTAGTGACTTACGTGGATGCTTTTAGGTGGCCAAGAGAGGCCTTTAGAGAGCCACCTCATCAGCTTCCCAAATGGATGAAGCCATTGAGCAGCATTCTCAATGCAGAATCGGGGACCGTGTCTCAAATTCACATCAAACCGCCTTCCAGTAGACAAGTCCTAACTACAGGTCATCTTTACTATTGTCTCCTCTCCTTTTTAGCTCAAACTTCAACAAAATATTGACATGAAGTCATTAAAAGCCATGCAGTTTTATCATGCCACCTTGTGCAAGACAGGTGGCAGTCAATGAAAATAATCTGTCAAGAGTCCATACATAATTAAAATAATTGTATCGCTGATGTCCAGGGTATTTTGAAACAATCCTGGGTGTTTTGCCTGTCTAATCTAAGCTTCTTGTGCCAGGAATTGTCTCTTGTGCCTTGTAAGGACACAGAATCTTGCTCAGATTCAAGCTGCTTGTCAGAATTTCATATGTTATATGGCAACACCAGCACTGGAAATGCTTCGTTAAGAGCTGCTCTGTAGGCACGAACTTGGGCACATCAAACACAATATGCAAAATGCACTGTAGAGTACAGAATATGAAAAGCAACCAGCACAATCTGTCACGTTTTTACAGACCCTGAAAAATGTCATAAAAAAAAGTGACAGAAGAATAATTTGCATGGTATTGTTTCTCTTAACCTTACCAAATTCCTTTCGTAGTCCCTCACCTGCCCTGACCCCACCCCAGTAAGAGATGGAGTCATTACAGTAGGAGGGAGGGTGGCCAGGCTGGGATCACATGTAATTCTTGTCCCCAGGTGCTTCATAAATCACACTTTGATTATCTGGTAATAAAGTTGGCAATGAAGAGGATACCGTGGCAGTGAGTTACAGGCATTTGCAAGTAGTGTGGCAAGGGGTTCACCCCAAGGAACCCTCTTACTCAGTCTTCTTCCCCCACAGTGCTTCTTTGGTGCTTCTAATTCTCCCTTGTTTCTGATTTTGTTCTGGTTACTCAGGGCCTGAGTCATACACCTTGAAGTAACAGTCATCCTCATTTCCAAATTCAAGCCTCAAAGACACATGAACAATTATGATTCTCCAAGAAACTAAGGTTCAATTTTGCCCAGGGTTGGACCTTGTGAAGTGCCGGGCCTTTTTGCCCTCAGTTCAATAGCGTGCCTTCCCCCGTGTTTAGCTTTAAGCTTTGGACTCACTGCTTGTAATTAAGCACATATTTAAGCTGGTCAGTAGACTGTGGCCTGAGCATACAGTACCTGACTGATTCCAGTCTTGCAGGACACTCAGGGACACATTTGTGCTAGGGCTGCACAAGTACATTTATTCTCGATGCTGATAACTCTGCCAAGTGCTTCTACCTACCCTGCCTTCCAAGCTGTGACATTTTGTAAAATACAGTATGTAAAATACTGCTGTTCCTGGAGCATTTCCACAGGCATGGAATGCAGGCAGGATGCTTACAGCATTTGTGAGCACTTGTGTGGACTAACTGGGTTACTACTGATAGGACCGCTCCCCTTTCACAGGAGAGGCTCCTTCCACATTCACCCAACAGCCCAAACTCCCTACACGACCAGTATAGATAAGATGCTGGTGCTGGAGAAGGCACTATACTGTACTGGCCCTGTGAGCACTGACTATACCATTCTGTTATGTGCAGCTGCAAACAAAGAATCTCATGGGGTATGTCTGAACTCCAGAACCCAGGAGTGCTTCCAGTAGTCCCAAGTCCAGACACATATCTCTGGTATGTCAGGGTGAGCCTTGGGTGTGCACCAACTTATCCTTTTGCCTCACCTCCTTTGCACCTTTGTTTTATGGGAAATAAACCCAGGCCAAAAGACAACTATGACACATTCTTCCAGACCCCCAAGCAAGGAACATACTGTCGGGTATTCCAAACCTGCATTCTACATGTAGCCACATGCCCTGTGTTGATTTAGGGACCAAAGGCCTTCTCTTTCTGTTAACTCACACCACCTGGCTTGGAATATAGGGTTTTTTTTTTAGATTTATTTTTCATGAAATATGGGTATTTCATAAAGAAACTTGCTTTTGTCTCTGTGAAAAAGCAATCCTATCCCTATGGGATTTCTCCTTCTCAGGATCTCAAATGCCTTGCAAAAGTGTCCCTTGCTCACTAGGGACCCACATAAATCTCATGTCTTGTGAATTCACATGTGCCTTTGGGGCTGTCGTCTTCCGAGACAAACAGTTGCCTCTCTCTTATGAAAACACACAGTCCAGGTACCAAGGTGCAGCTCTCGAGACAGGACCATGCCAGACTCAGCAGAGATAAAATCCTAAATCCATAACCCTCCTTCTTACCCAGCTCCTCTTCCCAACCTGAACACAGATGCCAAGAAAAGAAGAAATGCAGAATTTGAAGGACGAAATAGTACTTTTATAAGTAGTAGCCTAATGCTAGAGACTTTTGTAAACAAGAAGAGGACTCAATACAGGTTTTTAAGATTATTTATGCAAGGAAATAATACAGAAATTATGTTGTGACATAAGCATATAGAAAAATATTTCTGACTTTGATAAATTCTGCCCTTAAAAATCCATAAACTTTAAAACTTCTGCAGAGAGACTTTAGTTTTCCTTTTTTTTTCACATGATTTTAGTGCCTATTTGTTGCAGTCCTCATACAAGTATTTGCTGTTAATCCCACATGCCCTATTACCCCAAGGCTTGTTGTTATCAAAACAAAATGCTGTGGTTTGTTTCAACATCTGTACAAGGTGGGTTAGCTGGAGAAACTGTGTAATGTCCCTAGTTTCAGACTGACCTCTGGCAATCCTACCTCCTGGTGGAATAACAACATCATGTGTTCACTTCCAAACACCTGCCATGCACTAGTTTTTCCAGAAGTAACAGTATGTAGGAAGGGAATCGTAACTCTCAATCAAACCCCACTGCCTCTGTCTTCTGGAGAGATGACAAACTTCTATTAACAGAAGGAGAATTGAAACAAGTCCTTTCCAATTTGAAGTTTCACACATTTACAGGAATATGCTAACCAAAGTTTGATGAAAATAAAATGGAAAGTGATACGGAAGCTAAAGTAACTTCACGTGCTATATTCAAAGCCAGGCTGCGAATGGATTTCTTGAAATACCAAATTTTAACTGTAAAAAACCTGTCAGAATGCATCACATATGAACACAGAAAGACATTACAGACTGCAAGGAGATGGATATCTGTGATGAGAAAAACAACCCAACTGTCATGTAGAGGAATGCTTGAAGCCTCCTTTGTTATGACTACAGTAAAAATACACATCTATTTTCCTAGAATAACAAAGCATTCATTCTCTCTCCTGCTTGAAGCTGCTGGGCATTTGCAGCATGTTATTAGCAACTGTACAAATGTCTTGTGTTTTGGAAAATCAAAGGACGTGGTGAGTAAAGAGAATTAATACCTCTCTATAGCCCTGCCTCTGGATTTGCTTATGTGTTTTGCTTTAAGGAATCACTAAATAAAAAAAACCATCATCTGTGCTGGAATCAAGGACTGGCACCCCAGACCTCCATCTCTCAGGGGAGCACCTCATATAATTAAGGTGCACAGTTGGGCTTCTTATTGTTGCTTGTGCTTTCCCTGGCTTTGTGATCCTGCAGTGGTTTTTTGTTGAGTGGTCTCTGCTGCAGGAGGGAAGGCTCATGCAGCTTGGCCTTCCAGCTCCAGCTTAAGGAGCTCTCCTTGGAGAAGGGAGTTGCAGGTCTGCACAGTCCCTCTGAGGAGGAGCTGGATGGAACCCCAATGTCTTTTCTTCCTTGGGTGGATATTCAGGCAGTTAAGTATTTCTCCTTGGAGGCCATGTTTCAGCAAGACACACCTTTATTCCCCAGGGCAAGAGCTGGTTTCCTAAATCCAGAAGGGAATGAAAGGAAGGAGGGCTCAAAATATGTTCCAATCTCATGTACACAAAGTCTAAATCTGGGAGGAGGAAGAATCTCATCTCTCCTCCTTGCCTTCTAATTTCCCACTGGCGCGTTTCAACAGATGTTGCTCTTCCTTATTCAGAGGTTTTGTTGCTAGGAAAAGGCTGCACTGCTGCCTAACTCCCTCTATTCCTGGAAGGGGAGAGAGAGATGCCTAAATCAAGCTCATGAATTATAGTCCTCGAGTACCTGCTTAGAGATAAAATACTCAGCCTGAATCCCTTGTGAACCTTCCCCTTTTGTTCCTAAGCTTGAAAATATGACTACCATGCATATTAAAAAACTAAAAGCTTGTTAAAAAGGCAAAGTATCTTTCTCTCCTTTCTTTATGCCATCACCTAAATGTTTGTACCCCTTCCCTTGCACGAGCTTGACTTGTGCAGTGGTCCAATAAAGCAAACAGACTCCTGAGGAAACAAACTGCTTTCTGACAGGTTAGATTTTAGCTAAATCAGCTCCCTGAGCTTGGTTCATCTTCTGGTTCTACTGGCACCAATGCCATGCAAGACACAAGGCCAAAACGTGCAGGAAAGGAAGAAATGTGTGAGTGAAGAGGGAGGGGAATCAGGCAGCTGTATCCCAAATTTAGAACAGCTTATGCCGTGTTGGAATCGTACCCCAAGGTACATTTTGGGCTGTTATCTGCCCAGTGGGTTGCCATCCTGTACATCCTGTAAAATCAATCTGTTTGAATTGCACACTGAGTCCCAAAATAGATTAGATATCACCCACTGTATGGTTTTGCAATTCAGAAAAGAAAAAAAAAAAAGAAAAAAAGAAGAAAAAGACTTGGCAATGAGCAAGGCCCAAGGGTGGGGTTTCATGTGATGCTGAACGCAATTTAACAGCTTGCTGCTGCTGAAAGGGGGCTCCTCATCTTTTTTTTTTTTTCTCCTGCATTTCCTCCCCCACAGGCACATGCCATTAATTCTTGCTTTGCACCAACTCCAGCGTTCATCCTGCACCCAGTTTGCGAGTGGGTCAGTCTGGTCTTGCTAATCACAGCAGAAAATAAAGCTGGCAAAAAATGTGAGTGGTCTACTAACTGGGTTTAGGAGCTGACTCAGCTTTCTTCGTCATGTGGCATGGTTGGATGAACACCACACCCAGTGATTCCAGGGAAGGGGCCGGCAGCCCAGCTGGGAGCGGGAGGGTGTGGTAAGAGGAGATGGGAGCAGGATCATGGCCTCTTGGCAACATGGACCTGCTCAGTTGGCTCAGTTTCATGCTAAATTGCAGTCCAGCTCTTCTTGGCCTTTGCTGTCCAAAGCACATTATTCAATGCATGCAACTCCTGCATCAGAGCCTTGCCAAACTTTTACTGCTACGCATTTTGGGCCAGATGAATTTGCAGATCATTGTAGATTCAAGAACCAGCTTTGTTCTAAGCTCTGGAGGGCAGCTTGGGCAAGTTGTAGAACAGTGGTGCAATGTGCTTCCCCTCCAGGAAATTCTGCTTGCTAAGGAAGCAATCTAATTACAGGCTTGAAGTGTTTGGAGAACCTGTATCGCCAGACCCCTGAAGGGGAGATGCAGTAATCCAGATGCTAGGCAACAATGGTAGGAAATGCTGTGATGGAGCCTGCGTTCAGGAGGGAATAATGTCACTTCAGTGATGAAATACCTACTTCAGAACTTCCTCTCTTTGAGCAGCAGTCTAGTGATTCCTTTGTTAAGAGGAGCTGACATTTTGTTCACTGTCAGGTCACAGTTTTTACAGGCAGCTGTCATAATAGGCCCAGCTTCTCACTGCTGGCATTTATAAGCCAAGAGATTCACAGATCTGTTTCACGGGTCACAGCTCTAGACTTTCTCTGTTCTCCAAAGTGTTTTCAGGTGGCCAATAGTCAAGCAGAAAGGAGAGCTTTCACACCTGAGGAGCAGCACAACCCAGTCTGAGTGATTACAATCTGGAAAGTCATCCACATTCCTTGGACAAAAAAAAAACCATTTAACTCTGTCCCTGAACTTCAGACACCCAGGCAAACAGCATCCATTCGGGGCAGCTGAGAACTGCTGTGATTTTGTAGTTGTGGTGGGCACCTTTCTCCTCCCACATATGAGTAACGTAAGCTTTCCAACATCCATCATACTTGAAGTCAGTTTGCCTCGGTGAAAATTCCCCTGTGCAGTACAGACGTCAAGTTCCTACCAACAGCATCTGTTGCTGAGCTGTTGTTGAGGTTGGACATTAGGAAGAATTTTTTCACCAAAGGGGTTGTCAAGGATTGGAGCAGGCTGCCCAGGGAGGTGGCTGAATCACCATCCCTGGCTGCATTTAGAAGTCGTGTACATATGGTGCTTAGGGACTTGGTTTAGCGGTGGACGTGTAGAGTGGGGTTATTGGTTTGACTCGATGATCTTGAAGGTCTTTTCCAACCTAGATGATTCTATGGTTCTGTGGTATAATGGAGATATAGGAACCCCAGACTCCAGAGTATTCTTCACAGAATTCTCACATTCCATTTTCTATGTTGCCAAGGTCTGGAAGGAGGATGTGTGCACTTTCTGACAGAGTTTGGGAAGTGCATGTCTTTCAGTAACATAGGCAGTGATTTCTGAGGAGGAGATGTCCTGAGTTTCTTGGCAGGGATGAAAGACTCAGGTCTGAGCCACCCACTGGTGTGGCAGAGCATCCATATTTTTCATATTCAGGATGGTGGTTACATTTTCTGCTTTTCCACACTTACGCCACAGTGTGTGTGGTCTTTGCACCCCATTTCAGGATCTTGTTGTACAAAGGAGGATGTTCTGCTGTGGCTGCCTTCGGTGCCTGGTGTGGAGCCGACATTCTGAGAAGATGCTTGCCTTAGGCCTGCAGCATGAGTCTTCAGACATGCTTAGCATTAAAATGTGGTTAACTCAGTTTCTAGCCCAGGTAAACTTTTATGATTAAGGAAGACATTGTGCAGTGAAATCCGACTTTTGTGTTTGTTTATTTTTAGCTTCTAGGGAAATTACAAGGATGCTGTCATGCTCTGAGCGTATCGGTGCCCTTGTGTGTCCCTCTGTCCTCCCTTTGCAAGTAACTCCTGTCCATTTTCAGCCTGGTTTCACTTAAAGCTAGTGGTTTCAAACATACTGCATCCCTACATATTTCATCAAAATAGTTGCATATAGCAGAGGAAAAGTTTATAGCCTTATACAGAAGAAAATATATCATCCACCCAAGCCATGTTAGGCATAAAAAAATCTACCCAGGAGAGCAATATTCTATGTCCCAACCTCATGAAAAGTTTTAATCAGATGTGGCCCCACCAGAGGATCAGATGAAAATGCACTGTAAACCAGGTTTCATTTGCTGTGTGGCATATGGAAATACTTGATTACTCAAGGGAGGAAAAACTAAACACTAATTTTGTCTGTCACTCTTGCCTGCTCTCTTGCTTTGCTTCCTTTGCTGCAGGCCTGTACTAGAGACCCAGATCCTGCGTGACCAGGAAGTGAGGGTTGATAATTAGGGATAGAGGGTTTAATTTTAAGAGAATGTTCATGAAACTTATCCTTTGATTTGGAACAAAGAACATTTTCCTTCCTATAGCCTTGTACATTTTTTCTTTACCCCCACATTGGTTTAGTCTTAAGGGGTCACTGCACGTTTGGTACGTCTGTCACCGAAACTATGAAATACACTCTGCTCATAGGTGAATGAAGAGGCTTTATTAGAGAAAAATACAAGGCTTAAAAATTCTGGTGGGCTTCTAGCTACTTTCAACAATCCACAGATCTCCTATCTTGTGTTGAGGGCTTTACCTTCCCAAAACTGAACAATTCATATTATAGATTTTCTTAATTGGGACACAGTGAAGTACTAACAGAAATATAATATAAATCTCCGTTGCCAGAAAAATAAACTCAAATGTTTTTATGTGCATTCCTGGTGCCTTTTACTGACTGTCTTTGTCTGGGCCACAGTATGTCAAATCCTGAAGTCTGCTAGTAACTCTACACATATAAATAGCCACTAGATCTCAAGTGTTTGGAAGCCTGTGGCTTTCATAGAACAAATACACATCACAGAATCATAGAATCGCAGAATCACAGGATGGTGGGGGTTGGAAGGGATCTCTGGAGATCCTCTTGTCCAGCCCCCCTGCCAAAGCAGGATCACCTAGGGCAGGCCACACAGGAACATATCATGCAGGTTTTGAAGGTCTCCGAAGAAGGAGACTCCACAACCTCTCTGGGCAGCCTGTTCCAGGTTCCGTCACCATCACAGCAAAGAAGTTTTTCCTTATGTTGAGGTGGAACTTCCTGGGTTCCAGTTTGTGCCCATTGATTGCCCCTTGTCCCATCACTGGGCACCACTGAAAAGACACTGGCCCAATCCTTTTGACATCCACCCTTCAGATATTTATAGATATTAATAAGATCCCTTCTCAGGCTTCTCTTTTCCAGGCTAAACAGCCCCAGGGCTCTCAGCCTTTCCTCATCAGAGAGCTGTTCCAGTCCCTTCAGCATCTTCATAGCTCTGTGTTGGGCTCTCTGTAGTATTTCCCTGTCTCCCTTGAGCTCTGCATATGAGTATGCGGGGACTAATGTACTAATTACTAACCATATTGCACTTTTACATCTATAGTACAATGCACTAGCTCTAGACCTTTCTTATTATGATCTATTCTCTTGACTTCAACACATTTATTCATGATAGTAGACAAATGCACTGTCCTCCCTATCCTGGTGAAGTAAGCAGTCAATGTCCCCCGAAACTGGGATTTGAGAATCCAGACTGTTAAACTGGAAGAAGTATCCCTGGCAAGGGCTCCTGTCAGAAGGATCTTCTGACCTAGGGTTTGCAGCCCTACCCTACCCAGGTCCTGGATGCTGTGTAGTAATCAGTCAGGGACCATTTGCAATAAGCAGTTTGGAAGAAACTGCCCTGTTTTGGGAGATAAGAGAGTTTAACAAAAAATGGGCAGTCACAGTGGGTCTCAGTGGGATCATAAGCACATTTCATTTACCAGCACAGGCACAGCCTTAGCGTCGTGCAGTCGGTAACATGGATGCAGCTAATTTGAATTTCTGAGTATAGAAAGAATCTCCTTTCAAGTCTGACTAATTAGTTGCTACTCTTGCTTATCCATTTTGTTCTTTTAAAGATGGCTTTAACATCAGTTCCTCCTTCACCTTTGAGGCCCAGCTGTCAGCATTTCCCATTTCCATGGCTCACCCTTCGAGTAAGGTAGACTACTTATGCTAAGTAACAGTGATGTCAGCAAGTATTGCAGAAGCAATGCAGAACCTGAAAGAAAAGCCTGAACTCATCTGTGACAGATTTCAAAGCCTGTCATCTCTCAATGCAGGAACAAGCCTGTGTAAGAGAGGATTAGCTCCCAATGCATTTTACATTAAAATTCAAACACTGTCATAGGAAGAAGATGCTTTTCTTCTTTGTTTTTTTATTTTTCTTCCAAAGGAAAACATTCCAGTGCATATTTTGATCATTGTTTGTTTTGCTTCTGATAAAAGTTTGTGGAGAAAGAGTCAAAATAATAAAATACTGTTTAAACAGGGAAAAACTTGAATGATTGAGAAGTGAATATCTGCTTTTTATTAGTCATAGACATATATTAGTCAACAGTTTTAAGTAGGTTAAAACCTGCTGTTCAGTCCTCAATTACTTTTCATTCCCTTTCCTTATTGCTATTTTTTTTTATATTGTCAGGGTGTCCAGAGGCCCGATCCTGACAGTGGATGAGGGTCCTCACATTGCTCACACAAAGAACTTATGTTTGATGGGTTTACCTTTCTTTCAAAATGGTTATAATTCAAATGATGCAATACTATGAATATATACTTATGATTACTGTGGGCAGGTGGTCTTGAATCAGTTCACTGGGGTTTGTTGTTTTAATATATTACAGGCTTTAATTAACAGAAATCTCAGCCAGACATTTACCTATCAATTTTTCATAGGCTTCCTTTGCCCTTTTAATTGTAACAGCAGCCATTTAACGTTTAGTTGTGCAGAATGGCTATACTAACATAACCTTTCATCAATAATTTTCAAGCTACCTTTGCTTACAGACAAATAATTATTCTCTCAGTGCACTCGTCTGATCATGAAAAGAGATGATGTCAGCATTCCTTGCTTTGCTGTAAAATAGTATTCCTGCTTTACAGAGGAGGACAGTAGGAAGCACAGCTTAATCTCTAATTTTTAAAAGCTGTTATCAGGTAACTTGTACCTTCTGGATGTGTCTGATTGTAGGTCCAGAGACTTTTCAGTTCCTAAAATGTACCCTGGCCACACTGTAACTGCATACGGGGATCGGGATCTGATGTACGGTTCTTCCCCCCCTTCCTGCATCCTGGTTTCCACTCAAAGGAGCTTCAGGTGGATTGGGAAAGAAGGATGTACAGCATGCTCCAGCTGGTCTCCATCTAGACAGACACAGGGATGAGGAGAGGGAAGGGGAAGAAGGGGAAGGACAAAGGAGGGACACAGCCCGAAGTATCCCACACATTGCCTGCTACCAACAATGGTAGATATGTAGGGTGAAAAACTTCCATTAGCACTGGGGTCCTGATAAGGGAACTTCCTGGTAAATATGGGACTAGGACACATTTTTTTGACTCAGGTTTTGATCTATCCCAGTATCATTCATTCCCTTGTTTCTGTTTGCTGCTACAGAACCACCCTGGATACTACAGTATTACATATTCATATATATAATAAGAGGAGGGCCACAAAGATGATCAGAGGGCTGGAGCACCTCTTCTGTGAGGACAGGCTGAGGGAGTCAGCCTGGAGAAGAGAAGGTTCTGTGGAGACCTTATAGTAACCTTGCAGTACCTGACTGAGGGGAGCTTACAGGAAAGCTGGAGAGGGACTTTCCATAAGGGCATGTGGTGATAGGACAAGGGGCAATGGTTTTAAACGAGAGCAGGGTAGATATAGATTGGATGTGAGGAAGAAGTTCTTTATTATGAGGGTGGTGAGACACTGGCACGGGTTGCCCAGGGAAGCTGTGGACACCTCATCCCTGGAAGTGTTTAAGGCCAGGCTGGATGAGCCTTTGAGCAACCTGGTCTAGTGGGAGGTGTCCCTGCCCCTGGCAGGGGAGTTGGAACTGGATGATCTTTAAAGTCCCTTCCAACTCAAGCCATTCTATGATGTTACGGTTGCAAAGTAATACTCTGTGCAATTTAACCTCTCCTTTCTAGAAAACAACTTGCAACAGTAAATCTTAGAAACCAACAAATTTCCTTCCTATGATCAGTTCATCTATAACCTCTCTCTACAGCCACATTTTTTTCTGTCCCTGATACTCATCTATAGATCGCAGGGTTTATTTCAGTTTGCATTTCCATTATTACTCTTCATCTGTGAGAAGTGTTTCAGTTTCCCTGCAGAAGACTGGTATTTTTTCTGGGATGTTTCAAGGGGAGCTAATTTACATCAGGAAATTGCTTCAAGGTGATCCATCTGGGACAGTCAAAAAGTTTGCATGCTCTGCACGTGCTGTGTAGACATATTTTGTTATTTGTTTTGTACTTCACTTATCACCTCTGTCTCACAAGCATCTCACCATCATAACCAGTCTTTGCCCTTTTCATAATAAGTGGGAAATAAATATATGGTTATTTGCTCTGTACTTCACATATCACCTCTGTCTCAGAAGCATCTCCCCACCATGACCAGTCTTCACCCTTTTCATAATAAAGGGGCAATAAATACGTGATTGCCAATCGTGGCATCCCAAGAAATCTGGGAAGGAAGAGTCCATCCAAGCTTAATCAACAGCTTGAGATTGAAGGAGGCTCCCATGGGTCAGTACTGGCTTCCAGCTCTGAGGGGAGAAGTGCTAAATGACCAAAACGTATCCCTTCTTTGCCTGGAGATTGTGAAAGTACTGCTCAGGATGCTCTTCCTTCCTGCACAAGGTTAATTTTTAGTTTGTTTTTTTTTTTTTTTTCCAAAGTAGAAAGCTTGTCTATTTTCTGCCATGTCCCAAGTTGGAAATGCAAAATGCTTCATTTACTACAGAGCCACTCAGCATCAAGTCAATGGGAACCATGAGAGATCTTGAACAGGATGGAATAAAAGCAATTCCAGGGGGTAATTTACTGACACATCTTACTTTATTGACTGACACTATCCAGATGCAGACCTATGAATGTGCCTGGTCACAAGACAGGCAAAACAATGTATTTCAGCAAAGGTCCACTTCCATCTCCCCATCCAGCCTGTATCTCAGCCAGAGAGAAAAAAAAAATGGGATAGCTTCAAAATGGGGAGTAGCATGTACTTGAAATATGCTGCCACATTTCCAACCAGCCCACACCACGGCTCCCACTACACAGCAGATGTGGCTTTTCTTATTTCTCTTTCCTCCCTTTTCCCTCCATCCATCCATCCATCCATCCATCCATCCATCCATCCATCCATCCATCCATCCACTTTTTTGATCAGTTGAACTGATTAGGCCAACAAAAAGCTAGTTCAGGTGTCCTTCAAAGAGGCTTCACAGCCATAACAAACTTGTGCCCTGAATCTACTAATGCCATGACTCAGTTAAACAGAGACCTTCATGCTTTCTGCCATGGACATCTTTCTTCCAGGAGGGCTTTCTCCAGAAGCATCAGTGACATGTCATCATACACTGTCCCTCAAGTACTTCATTACACTCTGCAAAACTATCCTTTTGCAGAAAAGCTGACAACAGCTTGTATACTGTCCTGCAGGGCTGTCTTAATGCTCAAGCTGTTGTTCTGTTTGGTTTGCCTGTTCTGTTGTCTCCAGTTTTAAGCTTAACTGCTCAATCCTGAGAGATAGGGAACTTCTATCTTGTACAGCACTATGGTGTCCTGTGCCCATAGTTTCAGGTTTCTAAAAATGCATGCAGTCTGACTGATCCTAATTGCTTTTCTCCATTTCTAATGTTTCATCTTATTTTGTGAAATCCTACTCCCCCTGCCTAAATGAGTATGAAATTATACTCAGAGCAGCAAAATCTGAAGGGATAGGGAACAAAAAATATATTTCCTTGGTTTCTCATTAATTTTTGGGACTGTAGTGTCTCCTCAAGGGCTCCTACACAGGACCTTTGTGCTCTTTTGTCTACAAAAATACTATAGCCACACTGTAACAGGCTGCTTAAGCCTACCACTGAACATACCACACCATAAGATTTCTAGAGCTTCACCCCTAAACAGTCAGCCTTTGACTGTGGCACATACAAGTAGTAAAAGTTCCCAGACAGATCTGCCTTTCCTATACCTCTCCCCAAGCAGAAAACAGCCCACTTGAGATGGTACTGAGATAATAATCTTGTTCCTGTGTCGGTACTTCTGACGTCAGATAAGAAGCTGTCAGACAAAGTCAGTGGTTATAACCACAGTGTTAAAAAAAAGATCCTGTGTCACTGAGTATTTGGTACTTGGTTTGTGGTGGCGAGAAAGCTTTCTGAAGTTGTGCTGTTCAGGGCTTGTTTTAGTAGCAATGCAAGTATATGCCCAAATGGAATATGTTAGATTAGAAAAATAGACAAGCTGTTGTGTGACAATGATGCCAAAAGAAACTGGAAAAGATACGAATGCCTCGACGTTGTCAGAGAGAGAAAAATGGGGCACAATGGAATATGAATGGATGGGGTTACTGGTTTGGTGGAGTACTGAGAAGTCGTTCCCTGTAAACTGTCTTTTCAGCATCTGTTTATTCTGTTGTGTGAAGGCATCCCCAAAGTGCTGGGCAGACTGAACACAACTTGCCATCAGTCGTAAGAAATTGCTGTTCATGCCATGAGGGAGTGCTGCCCCTACCCTAGCAGAGCGCATCCTTGCTCACCCTTCTCCAAAGTGACACATGGCTCCTCTGAGGAGATGGACAGGCCAGGAGGCAAGTTCAAGTTCGTGGTGGCTTGTGGAAGTGGCTGGGGTTACCTGTCCTCCATGAGGGTGGGCCTGAAAACTGCTCCCTCCCCAGTGACTGAAGAGCCCTTGAGTGGCTGGTTCCTGGCCCCAGTCACCTTAAGGGAATGTGGGGGAATTTCTGACAAAGCAAAGGGGCCTCGGAGGAGCCAGTTCCTTCCTGGAAATACCCAGCTCAACTGGAATCCCCATTTGTCTTGCCTCACCCTATAAATCTGTAGGATTTGGGTTTAAGACCACCTTTCATACCATATGCAAAAACCCTCCCTGTATGACACCTCCCTTTTCAGTTTTAGAGTTCCCTCAGGCCCATGTTTCACACCTAAGACATCACACGGTCATTATTTTACTGCCTTGCTGGTGCCTCAGTGTCCCCCTTCACCCGTTCCCTTGCCTTGCTGGTGCCTCAGTGTCCCCCTTCACCCGTTCCCTACTTAAAAAGTATCATATCACTCCCACCTCCCATTCTTCACAGAGGCACACACACCAGTGTACCCCATTTTTTTCTGCTAGGATCCCGATTCTTTTCGCCCACCAAAGGCTCTGTGGTCACACCATTTTCCCTTGCTATCAACCCTCCTACTCACTGCAAGGATTTTAGCATCCTCTCACTTTTCCTACCCATAGCTTGGTTGCCCCTAATTTCCTTATGCTAAGGACTTCATGCTCTTCTTTTCTGTGCTGAGGAATTTATGCTCCTTTTTTCCTTTTCAGTTCAGGCTTCCCCCACGTCCTTCAGTCCCTACTTCCAGGGCTGGGTTCATACTCATTCCCTCACTATTGTTATGGGGCTTTTTTCCTGTCTGTGAGAGGAATTATCCAGAGTGTGGGTGTGTCCCAGCTGTACTGAAAGGACAAACAGAGGGCACGATGGGCACTGTTGTCTTGGAAGGTGTTAATGGATTTTTGGTTTACTATACACTTAGAAAAGTGCCTGAGACTGTAGTTCTGATAAAAGGCTCTGTACCCTCTTCATTTGTTCTTCCTTCATTATTAAATATTTACTTAAATCAAGAAAGTTCTGCCCACTTGTGCCAAGAATACTCCTTGAAACTTGAGAAATAAATGGAAACTGTTCAGAAATCACTGCTTTAGAGAAAACAGAGGCACCATGAGGCTGGTGTAGGGTTTACAATCTCAGCCCATAACTTGTACAAAACAGAGGTGAAAACCAGGTTCTAGCAAATACGATAATGGGATTCATTCAAAGATGTTTTCACACTGAAGAACATCTCTTTAGGCCTCCTAGACCCAAAGAAAGCGATAGCTCCAAGCATACTGAGAAAAACATGATATGCCAAAACCTGTCTACCCATTCTTGTTTATAAAATACCTATCACTTTCTCCTTAATTTGAGTTTAAAACTACCATGAAAAGTGTCTTATCTGTCTTAATCTCCACGCTCCCAGTCTTATTAAATTGTCTATTTCTCTTGCTCTTTTTCCTCTGGTTTATTTATTTTTGGGTCCTTCTCTGTCATTCCTGGTTCGTTTTTGTTTGTGTTTGTTCTTGGTTTGGTTTTTTTTTTCAAATAGGGGACCTGCCTCTATTGTCTCTACTCAGGCAATTCTTTATTGAAAGCAAATGGCAGTCTCACTGGAGAAAAGGCAACGGAAATGATCCATGGGTTTCATATTAGGATCTTGCTTCTGTTGGAAGCTGCATGCTGGCAGAGATATTCTCCAATACACAAGGAGCCTCAGATTTGATTGCAGATGACCAGTTAAATACTATGTTTCCATTTACAACCTATGTAAGGAATTTATTGTTCATAAAGTTTTCTATTTTTAGCCTCTTTTAAAAATGGGTTCCACTCAGAAGGGGCAGTATTATTTAGGAATCTAATTATTGTGCTATGAATTATTGAAGACTGAAGGAAAACTTAACTGGTTTGCTGGCAAGGTACACATGGAAAAACATTGACCCATGCCTCTGACTGATGATGGCTTCTTGTCAATCATTCCTCTTTGTTGCTTCCAGAAATAGCCAGGTGTGTTTCTTGGTACATAAATTTTACTGATCTGGAAAGGGGGTTATAAACTCCTTTTTTTAGCAGAGTGAAGATGGATGATTTATCTCTAAGGCAGTCGAGACTCATAACTGTGCATCTTCAGTCGATAGGAATATTGCTCTTGACTTCAGTAACTACAGAATGAAGTCATAGGCAGGAAGACTTTTTATTTTTAATGTCTAACCCTCCCCAGAGGAGATAGTTGAGAATTCTTCTCAGATTGAGACTTTCTCTCTGAGTCTTGGCATTTCCTTACAAATTACCATTATCTTTATTTTTTCCTGCATAATTTATCTCCCTAGTGCAGAGTTTGAGACATCCTGAGCAAGTAGGTAGTCACCTTGCCACAGCTTGTTTTACCCTGTGCTGATGCAGTCAGTGCTGTGTTATGTTGGATACAGAGAAGCTCATAAGAACGGACCACAGGGATTTCCTGAGAAACTAGGATATATTTCTTACATTTCTTTCAGCTTCTTCAGTTCTTTACCCTCATAATCGTAACACTACTTCACTAACCAGCCTCAAAAATATAAAGGAAACTTGATTTCTTAGCTCTATACCTTTAAATAATCCTAAGGAGAGAAGTGTTGGGGAGAGATTGCATGTTATTGATTTTTTTGTCTCGATAAGCAGTCAAAAGATGGGGCTTTCTGGAGAGTAAACATTATTTCCACAAGTCCATGCACGACTTGAAAAGGTGCATTTCTTTTAGGAAATTTTCCTGAAGGAAGTTTTAAAACAAGTTTAAATTATTGCCATATACCTAAATGTCTTTGACCCAGGGGCAGTACTCAACAAGAAATATGCTGCAGCGCACTCCAAATTTTGCTGTCATTATAACCCCATAGTTTTAACTTTTTTCTTCTCCTCTCCTCTCCTCTCCTCTCCTCTCCTCTCCTCTCCTCTCCTCTCCTCTCCTCTCCTCTCCTCTCCT
>JANIJG010023125.1:53839-65414 GCA_024611175.1 Megaceryle torquata
CTCCTCTCCTCTCCTCTCCTCTCCTCTCCTCTCCTCTCCTCTCCTCTCCTCTCCTCTCCTCTCCTCTCCTTTCTTTTACTGAAATTGTGAGCAATACTGGAAAGTCTGGGCTGCATGACATGAACAAGTCACACGCTGGGGACACATGCTTATTGCTGTGTTTTACTAGCATTTTCATATCATAAAGGAAACCTCCCTCATGGCAAGCATTCCTGGGGAAATCTTTCCTTATTCTTATTAAGCCAGGTGGTCTTATTGTACTTACTGATGTTTTTAAAAATATATAAAATGGAGTGGGCTATTTTACAAGGCTGTGCATTAGATAGAAAGGTAACTAAATGTCCAAGCATCTTAAAAAGATCTTATATCAAATGCAAAAGAAAGGATACCTCTGACTACTGCCATAGGACAACTGATGGGTCTTTTTCCCTGTTAGCAGTATTCTCCTGCAGCCCTTCTTCATTTATGTTGCTTCTCCTGTCTTTCTAGGACACCCTGCCTGTCAGGAAATGGAAGGAGAAAAAGAACTGGTGCACACAGAGATTTCAGCATCTGGGCCGTTTTACCCTCCCCCCAACATTTTCATTACCAGGCTGACAATGTCAGTTAGGACATTAAGAGTGAGGCTTCGTTTTCCAGCTGAAGCCAAGTGACTGGGAGCTGCTGCCAGCAAGGAGCCCTTTCACTGCTTCTTCCCCTGCCTCCCCCACCAGCCAGCTCTGGCCACTTCCCTGGAAGCAACTCTAGGGATTTTGCAGCTGAACTAGTGAGCAGCTCAGAGCTGATCAGTGCAAGCTCATCCATCAAGCAAGTGCACTAATAAAATAAATAAATAAACATTTGTTTAGAAAGAGGTATTTTACAGTTTATCTGTGACCACACCAAGGCCTGGCCCATAGGAAGCAAAGAGGGTGCCACGTAAGCAACGTGGTAGTTGCCCAAAATTCAGCGTAACAGGAAACTTCTGAAGATACCAGGAGATGCTTTAAAGGGCAAATCTGGGTGCAGCCTCTGACTCCTGCTGTTTGGGAAGGTTTGTCTTAAGTGTGGCAGAGCAGATAGAAATTAACCCTTCAACAGGAGCCATCAAGTTTGCTGTTCTCTGAGCAGTGTTGTGAGCCAGCTGCATTGAATCCTTTTTGAACAGCATAGAGCCTTTCATGCTTTCCAGTAACTCATGCAGCTTGCAGAAGTTTATCCTAAACCCCACCTTTTGCTAGGTAGAATTAACCTTACAGAATCAGGCTAGAAACATCAGTTCCTTTTTTTGCCAAATGTTGGTAAGCAAAGAAGAGATTTGAAAAGAAACAAACTCTACAAAAGCTTTAGGGTATAAAAACATTGAAATACCTTGACTAATAGAAATTTGGAGAAATTTGGTAACTGAGAATCCCACACTGCTGATATTCCACCCTCCTGCTTGCTTCAAACACCAAAATGAACATCAAGGATGCTCTCTGAATGGTTTGTACCACAAGAGTGCCTGGGGGCAGTGGGCTGGTTAGCTGGGTCAGAACACGGCGTGTGTGCTCACACGCACACAGGGTCTCTGAGAAGACAACTGTAGGTCCAGAAAAGCCCCGGAACACAGAGATATACAGCAAAAGTGGGGAAAAGGTGTGAAAACAAGGGTGCAATGGTTAGATGATTTGGGCTAGTGAGGTGAGCAGCCTGTCACTTCACCCCAGCAGAGTTCTCATCGGCACATGGGTGCGCAGGAGGCTGTATCCCAAGTCCCAGGACTGCAGAGGAACGGTAGTAATAGAGTCTCACAGAGTGTGGGTTGGGCTATGAACACACATAACTTTAGCAATATTATGATTTTTGATGGACAGGAAACCTCCTTCCATGTGTAGGTGACCCGGGGCCAAAGGAAAGAAAGTTGGCACTAGTTATGATCCGTAGGACCTGCTATGAGATCCAACAACCAACACGGACAGGGCTGCACGCCAGCCAGGGAAGGCTTGGAGGGCCAAGTGAGGAAGTTTGCATTTAACACAGCACAAAAGGAGTCAAAAGGACAGGTACAAAAACCTCCAGAGGCCTAAACAGAAATGTGAGCCTCTGACACTCTCTGCCAGGCTATATTGTGGCAGAGCGAGCTGAATTAGTCTTTAACCTCCAAAAGCAGGTGACTGGGGGTAGATTAACCACCTGCACCCAACAGTTCTGACAGTCTAGGGTGCTAGTGGACAAAGGAAGAAGGAGTGATAAGCTTAATAAAGCCTAAAAGACAAAAGATATTTGCAATGTGCATTTAATGTATGAAAAGGGGGAATATGGCATTTGTCAGGCCGGTGAGGAGAACGTAGAACCTGAGAGGATATGAGAGGACAAGGGCATGCACATATTTTTTTATTTCTGTGAAGGGAAATGAGAGAAGGAAAAGAGCTTAAGGGAAAAGAGAGTGAGCCTTCGAAGTTACTCTGTGTCCTTAGCTTCCCTGTGATTTTTTTTTTTCTTCTGTTTCTGATTTAGATTATAAAATCCCTGGGGCAGCAGTAGTCTTTAATTTGAGTCTTCTTCAGTACTGGCCAAATCACCGATGCTTAATGAGCAAATAAAATGTTCATAAATTAATACAAAGATTGCCTTCTTGCAGTCTGGCACTTAATAGATGACACCGGGTTGGGACTGAAGTAAAAACATTTGAATTGAACCTAAGCACAGGATCAGCTTTAAGAGAGGAGCATGAAAGACCTTCCACTGCTTTCAAATGAGGGAGGATCTGGCTCCTGTTGCAAAGAATTCCTTGAAATTAAGAGTGTGCAACTGGGTACTGTACACACAGGTATGCTTCTGCATATTGCATATGGTAATTTCCCACCAGACAAACTACAGACCCAGTCAGGCAAGCTGTTGTGTCTTGGTGGACCCTAGGGTTCCATGTGGGTGCAGAAGCCAGCCATGCAAAGCAGCTTGCTGGATTATGACGTAATTCATTGCTGTGGTGCCAGTTAGGCACTCTAATGGGCTTTGTCAGAGCAGGGATGACTGGGGTGCTGGGAGGCACAAGCCAAATTGAAATAAATTTGTCAAGCTCATTTCATGCGTTGTTGTAGTGGCTACATTTTAGACAGATTGTGAAAATTATGTTATTTTTAAGATTTAGGTTACAAAACTGCTTAGGGACTAATAAAAATTGGGGATTCTGCTGTAATGGTTGGGTCCCAGAGTATGTGAGAACACCAGCAATCTGCAACACCAACCGTCTGCAAGCTAAGGAATGGCAAAGTTCTATGTACCATTTGGTTTGCCAACTTCAGCAGGCTCTGGAACATTAAGAAGAATATAGAGGCTGATAAATGGACACATATGCCTTTTGATATGTTTTATTTCCTATCCTGGTCTATCCTGTCCTATCCTATTACAACAGTGCGTGCCATCTTTTGCCTTCTGCTTCAGCCATCAGGAATTCACACTCTTTTTGTTACAGGAGAGGTAGATTTAGAGGCAGTAGCACATTTAACTCAGGACAAAACTAAAAAAAAATAAAATAAAAAAAATAAAAATGCTGCCGTGGCCATATTCCCCCATCTAGCCAAAAGAAACAATGTGGAAAAAAATTCCCAGATGAACACATCAAGCAACGGCAAAACAACCCTAAAAAATCCTTTTGCTAATAAAGTTGAATTCCCAGTACAGAGCTTTGTCACTGGAATTATACAAGTCAAAGCACCAGTCTTACCTGTGTACTAACGTGTCTAAGATTAAGTCTATTCTTAGTACAAGTCCTTGCAAATGAATTCAGGGATTGTGCAAAATGGACAGTGACAGCAATTTTTTTATGGGCCATTTGGATAAGAATCTGGTACATGAGACTTCTCTCAGGTGGAGCTGAGGGGGCTGTGCAGAGGAGGTGGGTGGAAGGCAAAACAGGACAGAAAGGAAGAGCCAGCCATGGTGTGAAAAGCCTTGAAACGGTGTAAATGGATTTCAACTTCCAGCTAAGAAAGCAAGCTGAAAAAATGTCTGTCACAGAAACGACTTCTGCTTGTCTTCTTCCTCCCCTTTTATAGACATAAAACTGGGAAGAATGGTTGAGGGACAAGTAAGACACCATATAAAAACATCATGTAGTTAACGAGAAACGAGTAGAAAAAAACAATTAAAAAATACTGTGACACCATATGGAACTTTCCACATTCAGTTACATTTAAAAGTTTTATAAAAGAAACTTTAAAACCAACTACATTCTCCTCACCTTAAAATAGCATCCTTTGTAGGAAGACAATATCATTACTTAAAACTCCTGCATTTATGTGGTTTGAGTCCACGGATTGTCTAGTACAGCATTAGACACTGAGGATCCTGTTGTAAGAGACAGCACATATTTGGAATTGTCGATGGGCAAGCAGAGGTATGGCTTGGAGCATTGTGGTGTTTTAAGAGAGGCATCAGAAAGAGAAAGTGAGTTCCAGTCCTGATGGATGTAATTGCCATTTTCCACTCGGGGTAAAGAAGGAATCAATGAGATGCCCCCTTTTTAGTGTCAGTTGAAACAACAGAAAACCTCTGCCCAAGGACACAAACGCACAGATCTAAAGAGCACGGGTCATCTGTTCCTAGGGGGGGCTGAGATCCGATAAATAATGGGGCAGGAGACTGAATGAAGCTTTGTACATGAAAGAAGGGGCAGAAACATGAAAAAGAACAAGAAAGTTGTCCAGATATAAACTGAGGTGCACCTACTTGCCTGAGAAAAAAAGAGGCTGTGGTTTTGAGAGATGTAAAGGGCTGATTTAATACTTGTATCTATGCAGAAGTATGTACAGATATGTACTTGTATCTGCTCCTCCCCACTTTCCCCCTCCTCCTCGTTCTTGGTTTCACAGGCTCACTTTTTACACTGGTGCTGGTCCTTAGATCTCTCCAAACTGACACAACTCACCAACCCAGCAAAAAATTAACCCCGGGTCAGACACAGGCACTGGGTGTGATTGCCAACAGAAGGAGGGGAGTACAAAGAGTGAGATGATGGAGAAGATGAAGGGCAAGAGGAGGAAGAAGATGAGGGAAGATTTCCTTTTGGAGGAACAAAGCCATTCAATCGGCTCAGCTGCCTGCAACACCACAGCCTGAAAACAACATGTAGGAGAAAAGCACAGTCTGGAAGGAAGCTGAGAGTTCCTCCTGGTGCTTTGTTCTTCCTCTGCTCTCTAACAGAACCCCAAATATCCTAAATTCTCACTAATCAAAAGGTCAGAAATGGCAACACCATAAGGGTACTGCACTAATCCGGCTGCGGTAAGCCACCGTGATTTGTAAACATGATTCAAGAAGCAGACAGAGCACATTTGATCTAGAAAGATAAGAGTGTATGCTGCCCCCAGGAAAGAGTTAGATATACTTTGACACAGATAATAAAATGCCATGCCTTAGCCTTGACTGTCCTTTGCATACCCATCTTTCTGTGAGGAATATCTGAAGATGTCATAAAGGAGAAGAAAGCAAAACAAAACTCTGAACTGCAGCCTTTGCAGGCTAAATATTCCTCTGAATACACAATGTGCCTGCAGAGATTCCCTCTGGAATGGGAGCAGAGGTGTCACCTGGTGCTTTTCTCAATCTTGGAGTGGGACAATAAAGTCCTACCTACTAAAAAAAAAAAAAAAATCAAAAATCCATAGTTGTAGCCTGGGAAACTGGGGCTTATGATAGACTTATTAAAGAACTTTATAGTTTTCATATAGAATGCTCAAACACTTTTTAATGGAAGTTCCTACTAAAGCAAAACCTCCAAGATCATACCAAATATGGTCAGAAAGTGCCTAGAGAAATCTCTGTATTCTGTCTTCCCTGTCACCCATGACTTTTTATACTTCAGTGAAATATCTGCAGATGATTCAGTTAACCTCTGTTGAATTTTAAGGTAGTTAGAATGAATTCTTGGAAAACCTGGGACAATTTGCAGTCTTAGGTGCAAGCTGTAGCATCAGCTGTTTTATCTTGAGATCATGTAAAATTATCATGGTTTGCTTTGTGGATTTTTTATCTCGATTAAAAAAAAATAAATCCTTAAATTGTCCATATATCTTTATTTTAGGATGATGGCGTGAACGAGGTGAAGTTAGTTTTTCTGTCAGCCATTTTAGGTCAACAATTTTAAAGGACACCGATGACTAGGCACATAGCATAAGGACAATCCAGTCGTGGTGCCACCTAATGCCCTAGGGAGAACGACCAGATTTTGTCCAAGTCAGCAGCAAAGCACCCGCTGAGCTCAAGGACTGACTGTATTTTGCTTGCCAGGTATCTTGCTAGCGAGTGACAGAAACATTATTCCGCCGAGCTCTTGCCAGGAAATCAACTCTACCCAGGTGAGTCACCAAAATGAAATCCTTCTTGGAGCAGACTAGAACCATACCCACAACACGACTGCATGCATTGCATAGTTTTATCAAAGAACAACCTGCTTGGGATGGTGTGTTGGGTTCACTTGAGTTCTTAACAGCCACTGAGTCACAGGAAGGGGGAAGACAGAACCTCCACTTTCTCTGTTCTCGTTTTCTTCCTGATGGGTTTAACAATGGGTGGATTTCACCTTAATGCTGCTTATATAGTATTTTGAGGATTTTCTTCCCAACCATAAATTTTAACAAAAATCAAATTAAAATGGCAACCCAAAAAAATGCAGACACTGTACAGGGTGAACCAAACCGTCTGGGCCACCCCTGGCCCCCCGGGGGAGGTGTCATCCCCTTGTGAGGCTGCAACCCAGCAGCAGGGCCAGCATCGTGCCAGGGCCCGGCAAGCCGCCGCCGGGCCCTGGGGCGATGGGCGGACCTGTCCCGAAGGCCTCGCCGAGCAGCCAGGCCCGGGGCTCCTCTCCGAGGCCAGGGTGGGGGCACCAGGCTGCTGCAGGCGATGCCACCCAGGGGCACAGCCAGGCACTAGCAGAGAGGTGGGCCCCGCGGGGCACGCAGCCCTCGGCCGCCGAGACGGAGCTGAGGTGGGAGCCCACGCCATCCTGCAACCCCCTCCCTACGCTGCGCCGGGCCCGGCCGGGCGGCGAACAAGACCCCACCGCCCCCCTTCCCGCCCTCCCTGTCGAGCACCGCCTCCTCCTCTCCCCGCCCCGCCACAGGCCGCGGCCCACCTCCCCTCCTCCTCCTCCGCCGCCTGACAAGGGGACGGGGGTGGCAGTCGCGCTGAGGCGGCAGCCGGGGAGCGATAAGGCAGGAGGTAGTTCTCGGAGCTCTGCCGGTTCGGCTTCCTTCTCATCCTCCTTCTCCTGTGTGCGGGGCGTCGAGGAGCGGCCATGGTGAAGGTGTCGTTCAACTCCGCGTTGGCGCAGAAGGAGGCGGCGAAGAAGGAGGAGGAGAACAGCCAGGTGCTGATCCTGCCGCCGGACGCCAAGGTGAGGGCGGCGGGAGGACCGAGCCTCTGGGGCCGGCTCGGCTGCGCGGCGGCCGCTCTGCTCCGTTCCTCTCCGCTCGGCGGCGAGGAGCTGCCAAGGGGAGGGAAACGAGCTGGGGACGATTTTATTCCTTCTGTGCTCTTCACCCTCCGGCCATAAACCGCGGGCGGGCCAGCAGGGAAGGCTGCGCAGCGGTGCGCCCCGCCGCCCCTCGCAGCTCGTGCTTCTAAAATGGCTGACAGGAGAACGAGCTTTAAAGCTCCGCTTTTCCCTACTTTGGGGATTTTTGTGGTGGTCTGTGGTTTTGTGTATTTTTTTTTTCTTTATTCTTGTATTTAAGCCCAACAGCGGCGAACTGCCTCCAGTTCGGCTTTCAAGGCGCTTTCTTCTCCATTGCGGCGTCCCGTCCAGACCCCTCGAGTGACGGCGAGCCGAGGGGCCGGCCCGGCAAGGGGCTGCCCTGGCCGGCTCAGCGCCGTTAGGCGGGGGCGCGGAGCGGGCCGGCGGCACCGAACCCGGCCGTCCGCCCGGTCTCGCAGCCTTTCCCCGGCCGCTACCTGCGGCGGGGAGGTCGGGGTGTCCCTTCGGTCTGTTTGGGTCAGTCGCGGAAGTTGGGTTTGCGTGGAGAAGGCTGAATCGCGCCTGGGCTTCACGCCGCGTTTAATCTCCTCCCGCCGCACGGCTGAGTCCGTCAGGGCTGCTGGCGAGGTGGCAAACCCAGAACGCTTCGGGGCAGGGAGAGCTTGGCGAGGGTGAAGTTGGAGGTTTGGCCGTGCTTGTGCCGCAGCGTGCTTGCGGAGGCTGCGGATTGTGTATTAACAGCGAACTTCGCCTTGAAACTTGGGCTGGTTTAAAGAAAGGAACAAAGAACTGCCTCCCCCCCGCCCCAAAACAGCACCCAAACTCCAGTCGCTGTCGCTTTCCCTCCGCGTCTTCAGACAGCAACAAAGAACAAAACAGCAACGGCCTTTAAAGTTTTTCAAGTGAGAAACTGCCCAAAATATTAAGGGGCTTGGTTGTAATTTCCGCGCTCCCGTCATCAGGACCAGTTTTTAATTAGGAGTAGCGTAATTTGCGCTAAGCTTTTCAAGTAGAGAGTGAAGATTTGAAAAATGGCCAGCTGCACATAACCAGCGTGCCTTGCCGTTTTCACTCGCCTTCGCTACCTTTTGTGCATCAGGCCGCGGAATTACTGGGTTGGGTCTGCAAAAGAGATAGTGTTTATTAATTTCTGAAACCTCCGTGGTGAACTTCTGCCTGGGAAGACGGTATCTGCCGAATTTTTAGCATGAAGTTGTGCCCCGCTGTAGGTTTTGCTGGGATCTCGACGGGGCCAGGTTCTTCACCTGCAAAATCTGCTGTCATTTCAATGCCAAGGGAGACCACAAGATACTATCTAGTGACATCTTCCTGGTACAGCAAGTGGTTAAATTTCACACTCTTATTGAAGGTCCTGCACTTAAAAAACCTCCAGTTTATAAAACTCCAACCTAAGTATTTTAAATCCTTAGAACAGTCTGCTGCAAAAAATGAGACGGTATCATTACTCAAACTGCCTGCAGTTATGGGAAATCCGTTAGGTGACCTGTGTGCCTAGTTGTTCCTAATGGGCATGCAGTTCTCTGGAAGGTGATGGATTCTCCAAGCACAGCTTGAACTGTGGAGTTGCTTCCCGACCACCAGACCCCAGGTTTGGTGATCGGTTTGACACCGAGAACGTAAGAAAGAAACAAACTGCAAGTTCCTGAAAATGGGTTGTCATATTGTTTTGGAATCCACATCTGCCCTGGATGATGTTTGCTTCCCAGATAGCCTACCAATTTGGGCATGTCGTTACTAATGCTAAACAAACAAAATACATCTGGCTGATTGTACGCTGGGGAGCAGCAAATCCTCCAGACCCTGTCCAGATACTGACGGAAGCATGTTATTGGACTATGATTTCCGTAGCACGGAGCTGTAAATTGTTGCAGCCTGAGGATGAGACGCAGGATCTGCCTTGATTTTACTCAGGTCTTACTACTGCTTCCCTTGCCTAGAAATGAGACTTGCAAACAGTTATTAACCAGGTCAAAAGGTGGTCTGGTCTTGCAGTAGCTACTTAAAAGTTCTTGCAGTGTTATCAGGGGATGAATGTGCCTGAACAAGGCTTAAAACAGTCCTAAAATAGCATGTTGGGAGCGGATGCACTGTGTGGATGAAAATTCCAAAAGCAAGCGAGTGCTCCTAAGGGACATGGAGCCTTTGACATTCTCCTTGACACACTTCCATCTTTTTCTCTTCAGAACTTTAGACCTACACCTACTAGTGTGCAAAATTCTCTTGAATAAGCTTTTTTTTTTTGAGCTTGCATATACTAGAGCATAAATAAAAGCAGATCTGAGTATGGTAGTGTCATCTGTAGGCTTTAGAAAAGGCTCTGCAATCCATGCAGGATTAACAATATTGAAACAAATTATTTCATGTAGCTATAAGAGGTGTTTGGATCTTTGAGTCCAGGAGTTTATTCTCAGATCTCAGACTAAAAAAAAAAGAAAAAGGAACTGAGTGCCATTGTAAAACTTGATACCTTTGAGATAAGTGCCAGATACAGTCTTTGAACTTTTCTGTCTCTAATAGAAATGCATTAGAAATGGTTCTTCTTACCTGTTCCACGAGGAACTTCTGCTGCCTATGCAGTTCTTTGAAGGGCTGGGCAAAAATAAATCACATCTGACAAATGTATTATTCATATTGCTTCATTGCTGGAAAACCCTTAGCTTCAAGTGAGGTTTGAAGGTAATAGGAGAATGTATATTTTGAGTGAATCTCTGTAGATTTGGATGAGGTTGCCTCTTCAAAACAGCATATATGGAACATTTGTTGTCCCCTCTGTGCTATCTTTACGGACGTTGTTTCTATAGGACAAGACATAGATCTAGATTGCAAGTGTGAACGTGAAAAAATACAAGATTCTATGAAGCTTTCTTTTATGGAGAAAGTCCTGGAGTGATTCTGTCCTTAAAATAAATGGAAACACTTAAGAATGGAAGGTCAGTGGAATTGCTCATTCAGAATTTTGTTATCAAGAACTTCCAAAGATTTGAGCAAGAGATATTAGTAAACCAGTTGATAGTAATGAATGAAGGCAAATAATCTGAAATTTCTGGAAAATAAAGGTTGGTGGAAGGAGTTTTGGGCCAGTTCCGTGGTGGTCTTGTTCTGCTGCTTTTCCCAGGGTGGTGTCATGAAGACTGCCACTCAGTCTGCCACCACAGGATTATTCTCAAGTAGATAATATTCCTAGGGCTTATTAAAGATCGTTTGCAGCCAAAATATGCTGATGATGTGGCATAGAAATACTCTGAGCTCACAGAAATTTGCCCAGCTACCTCTGATTGCAGAGACTAGTAGGAAATTAACTGGGGAAGGGAGGAGAGGAAGATGAGAGAAGAGTAGGGGTGGTATCATGGGAACAACAACTTAAAACAAGCTTTTGCCGAAGGCAGTGGTCTTGGGCATAGAAGTGTGCTACTTAAAAAGGGAGTTTAAAAATCAGCAGTACTAATCCTCCCTCTGCATATGTCACCTGTCGGGACTATGGCCTGTTGTAGGAACAACTCCATACTTACTGTAGGCAGCCATTACAACCCTGCTCCTGCTGTTGGGGTGATATTCCTATGCCATAAATCTTGGCCGAAACACAGAATATTCTTGGTGAAGATTCTCAGGCCGCATTTAATTTTCTGCTCTGCTCATTGTCCGTGCAAAAGGGTATTTTATGACCCAGTTTCCCAACAAACAAACAAACAATGTGTGGTATTTTAACATTTCTCCCTACAATAGCTCTTTGGAGAGCCAAATACGATTCTGAGCATAGCTGAAGTCTTCCGACATTTTGCAGAGTTCATTCAATAGCTTAAGTCTTCCCCAGAGCTCTTTGGGTCTCAGTAACTCTCAGGCTGATGTTCCCTTCTGCCAGAGTACGTGGCAATCTTTTCTTTTTTTCTTTGTTTCTTTTTTTTTTTTTTTTTCATTTTGAGGCACTCCAGTCAGCAAATCTTTACCAAGTACAGCTTTGTGAGCAGAAGCTGTGGATTTACACATGCGTATCACAGCTGACCTTGGGTAGCTGTATCTGCAGAGATCAGTGTGGAAGTGTAAATGTTATGAATTTTAACAGCAGTGGTTTTCTGCATTTCTTCCTTATGAGACCATTATTACTCTGCACTCCAA
>JANIJG010023126.1:0-56214 GCA_024611175.1 Megaceryle torquata
TGCTCAGCATTGCTCAGCTCCCCTCTCAGGCTGCTCTTCTGCAGCTGAACAGCCCCAGGGCTCTCAGCCTGGCCTGGACACAGAGATGCTCCAGCCCCTCAGCAGCTTCACAGCCTCCACTGGTCTCTCTCCAGTAGTTCCTTGTCCCTCTTGAAGTGGGGAGCCCAGAAAATAAAATATAGCTAAGTATTTTGCCCAGCATCAACCAGTAACCTCAGAGCACAGCCATGGACAGGGTATCCACACCACGGACCACTCCCAGCAGTAAGGAGGGAGATGAAAATGCTCACGCTCCCCGCATCACAAGGGCAGGAACAAGGAAATGCTCATCAGCCAAAAGGCAACAGACTTAAAACACTTCTCAATTTTTAGCTCTTCTCAAGCACTCTCAATTAAGATGATGGTACTTTTAACAGACATACTATTAACCTCTGAAATCTGTCATCAGCAGAAGGAGGAGAGGGGGATGACTCAAAGCAGCAACCGCAGTTATAAAAATGAGGCTACAATTGCAAGGTTTGTAAAGAGTTCATATGACAAGGCAAAACCTGATCATTAGCTGGGGCTCGGAGAAATTCCCAGCGTTACCTCCCAGGACATCCCACTACCCAGGTGAACTGTAGGTGGAACTGGAAAAACTAGACTTGAACATCAGTCTGGATGACCCAGCAGCTCCAAGGGAATGGAAGCAGAGATGTGAACGGCGCTAGGAAATGACAGGTCTGGCAGCACGGTGAAATCCTGAAGTAAGAACACTGCAAATTACTACAGCCAGATGTTATGGTGGTTGTTCTTAAATCTGCTGCACATCTCGGAGGGAAGGGCTCATGCTGAATAAATGTGGAGCCCTGGTTTTGGTTTCAAACTTTCTGCTGTTGTGAGAATCTAATTCTAAAGCTGAGGAAAAATACTTTCAGAAAATTATTGTCTTTGTCAAGCAACCAAATTTTAAAAAGCAAGTGAAAAATCGGCTGCTTTCAAATTTAATTATAGGGGTTTCCCTTTCCTCTGAAAGGCAGAGACAAAGCAACGCTTGAAGGCAAAGAGTGTGATAAGATGCACCCGTGGCCTGTCTCAGTCTGGCATTTCATCTACACTTAATAACACTCATTTTATCCTGCATAACAGGAGAGGTACATATTTAATGCATTTAATATGGCAATGCTGCCACAGCTCAACTCTTTGGGCCTTTAATGCTGCAAAATAAAGGCCACTCAAGAGCAAAGGAGAGTGCAATCAACTGAGAAAAGGGGTTAAATATTAAAAACTAAAAAAAAAAAAACCCCAACTATAATAGCCAAGGAGCATCTGGTAAAAAGGGCACAATCTCCAGCTTGGACACAAACCAACTCCCTAGGTCATATTTACGAGCTCCCATAAAAACTGATCATAAAATACCCACGAGTGTTTGTTAGTGCACATTAGCACGGTAGAGGTAGCAACATTTGCATGATTTGGAAATTCCATTTCTGAATAGATTTACAGCATTTAATATCCCACTTACTGTAGCTATTGTCTTAAGTAGATGTGCAAATTAAAAATGAAATAAACGCCAAACACCGTGATCAAGAAAATCAGAAGGATTTTCAGTCCTGGCTATGCTAAGAAGCAGGCACAGAGGTAAGAACATGCAAATAATTGCAGGCAAGCTTAGAACCAGCTTCAGCTTCATCTGAATGGATTCTAATCCCATTTGTGAGGGATCTGGATGGGGCATAAGTAAAAATATGGAAGCAAGCCTGGAACAAAACCCTGTATTTCACCTTGCAATAAAAGTTGCTCAAGTATAGCCAAAGTGTATTTAACCAAGGAAACGTAAAGAACTATTCTAGGAGCCCTACAGCACCCTATTATTTGGACTTCCATTTTACAGCTTAAAAAAAGAAACAAACAAAAGAAGTTGTAAATGCTGCAAATACGCTGAGTAACCTCTGAGGTTTCCAGACCCAGGAGTGAGGCGATGCCAGGCTGCCTGATGTCTGTGCAAACTTTACTCTGGCCCTTCTGCATACACCATACGCAATTCTACCGGGCAGTCAAGAACTCCTGTATTTCTGGCTCTCTGCTGGGGGGAGCCTGGAAGGAGCATGAGAAACGGAGTCCACAGCTCTCAACAAACGTGCTCTGGAAGATCAACTTAAGCTCAAAGTTTCTTGCACGCTCGGTGAGCCGGTCACAGGCACAGATCATTTTCTGTTCAACTCCAGAAGACTTTGACTGAGTGATAGGTGTGAGGAAACAGGGACTTAAGAGGGAAAACTTTGCACAGCTTTAAAATACACTGTCATGCCAACCACTAAATTAATTTCCTTTAATAACATTGACAATTGTTTGTGCAGAGCCTGCCCAGTAGGAGAGACCGTTGCCGGATAGCGGGGGGCATCATTTTTCTTGGTCACACAACGCACGAAGGAGGTTATTTTGTGCTTGGAAGGAAGCTGCTGACAAAACTGTCTCCTCTTTTCATAACCGCAGCTAAATGTCCTTCCAGGAAGGGAGGAATGGAAAACAGATCTTCAGCCACCTCACTAAAGCTGTGGAAAAGCGTGTGACGAGAAAGAGCAAACAAGAACACGCAGCTCACCAAATATAGCAAGAGCCAACGTGACAGTGGGAAAGTCAGCGCTGAAAGGTAGATGAAGACATCAGTAGTACTGTACTTCAGACCAGGTTGTGGAGATAGCAGCTTCCCTCAGACACACAATTACTTCATTACAAAGAGTGGAAGGGCTTAGTTCTATTTTAGGGCGGCTTAATATAAAACACTTGTGATCCATGGAAGGAGAGATGACAGAAATATATCCGTGTCAGATGACTCTAGCCACTCTCATGGCCAAACTCTCTTATGTAAAATGCAACTTGACTGCACCGAAACTCTCGTTACAAAGCAGTTGCACGGACTGTCCCTACAGGCAGGGCCTCTCTCTGCTACTTCCCTGGCATTTGGCAATGAAGTAAAATAAACTACCTCACCTATAGCAAGATGAGAGAGTTGTGTCGAGTCTGATCGTACCAAACAAGTGTTGTGACCCAGGTCATAAGACAGAACAAATGCCCTGGAGAAATCTCTGCCATTCGAGACACATCCCGAGAGGACCAGCTGGTTGGTTTTAGACTTGGTCAAACCCAAAGCTACAGAATTAGATGTGACTGAGTCAGAACTGAAGTCTGCTTTTGAACGAAAACTGCTCTCCACCACCAGCCTCTAAATTCAAGCATATCAAAACATTTAGCTCCTCGCTTGCCGTAGGTATTTGACATGGGTTATGCCAACAAAACCAGGAAGAGCCACTCACCTGGTACTTTGGGCATTGTTCTTTTGGATCGGAGAACGAGGAGGAGGAATTGATTGAACTATCCAAGGAAGAAGAGCTGTCTCCTCCGGGCTTCAGTTGGCAGCATTTCCCAAAAACTCTCACCTGAGCATCGCTGCAGAGTTTCTGAAAGACAGACGACATACACGATACGCTAAGAACCCACGGCCCAAAATCACTGGTCAGCAGCATTGTACTTACCTGGTGTCCTGGTCTGAGGTAGAACGGAACTGATCAGGTAAGACATTTAACAGCAGAAAGGCTTCTGCCCCAGGAAAACAGTTCCCAGAATATTTATCAGCGTCTCTCCCAGCCTGGCTGTACCACAGAAAGCTGAGCTGATTTACTTCCAGTTAGCCAGGAGCTCATGGGTCACTCCAGCTCCATTTTCCTAAGTAGCCATCCCTCTCTGGAGCTTTACAAGTAACTTTTTTTTTGTTACACACAGGATTAGGAGAAAGGATGGTTCCAAAGCATTTAAAGGAAGGATGGCAGCTGTCTCCATCCTGCTCCCTGTGCCCAGTGGGGCAGAGGTGACCCAGCAGCGTGATGGGCACAGCCCTCCAGAGCATGGTGCTAGCCAGGTCATGACAAGGAGCAGTCACGATGTACAGGGAAATACACTGACTGGGAATAATTGAGCAAGAACAAGAATTCAAGAGAGATTCACGTTGCAAGGGTAAGTGGAGAGGAAAGAAGCTATTTTTACAGATCTCCCCGTAGCTGTGTCTAAGTGCCCTACTCTTTAAAGAGTGGCACAGGGGTGACGTGTTCCTCTCATTTTCAGGAGTGAATTGTGAGGCTGAAAAAGGACAAAGCTGAAAAACACAGCTGGTGCTACAGAGAAACCAGCAAAGTTTCATGAAAGAATGGAGAAATGGTCCAAGGGGTGATTTCTGATAGAGTTTCAGACAGAAGCATAGAGAAGAAAGGAGTTAGGAGGGCCCAGCTGGAGCTAGAACTGCTGTAGAGGATGCAGCGGATCTGTGTCTGCTCCACACTGCCAGTTTTATCAGCCACTGGCATGGGAAATGCTCCATTAATGTTCCACTCACTATTTAAAACCACTTGGCAGTTCTCCTGCCAATCTCAGCATCCCGGGCAGAATCAGGATTCGCGTTAGTTCACACCATTTACACCAGCATCAGGCAAACCCTCTTCACCTAAAGATCTCGGTGTATTTTTCACGTCCTCATTACACTTCAGCACACCCACGTATGGTTGGCACTACTTATATTTGCTGGTGGGCAGCACCAGGAGACAGAAATAGTCTACACTGCTCAAAATTACAGACTAACTGCCCTAAGACTTCCTTAATTAACATTTCCTATACAATCCCCAAACCAGTAAGAACAAGCTGGAAGCAAACCCTACGGGGAGCAAGGTTCACGGGGCAGATAGAAATGCAGAAGTGCTGTTGCACGTCACAGCTTCATCTCTAGACTCACAGGTCCACACCAGAAGCTCCTCTCCTTCATTCAAAACTTAATGAACTGCCTCAATCTGATAGCTATTGGGGGGGGGGGGGGGGAAGGCATAAAGGGTGAAATACCCAAGGAAGAGGGTGGGGCCTTCAGGCCTCAGCAATGACGGTACAAACCGCCCTTACTGCTGTGGAGGGGTCTTGATGAGGGACAAGAATGAGGGGTCTTGATGAGGACATGGCTCTGTCCAAGGCTGTGCAGGTTACTTTATCATCTTTTTTTTTTTTGGGGTGGGGGGGGGAGGTGTGCTAAATCTCACCACAGTTGAGGACAGATGACTTTTCTTTGGCCCTAACTACAGGTGAAATTTAGCAAACCAGCAGAAAACATCCAGGATACTTGAGCTGCACTTCTCCCCTTGAGGAAAAGCCCAAAGGAGAAGCGTGCAGACAGCTCAGTAATTCCATGGCAGAGGGGAAGGAAGCCTTCAGCAGGAGCTGAGCCCTGTGCTTCACAGACACAGCCCCCCGGCGTAGCATCCTCCTGTTAGGACATCGCGGCGAGTACGTTGAATTCAGGCCACGTGTGTGGATTTGCTACTGGTTGGTATCTGCGGCTTGAGCACAGCGCACAATGGCTGGAGCATGTGAATGATCATCATATGACTGCAGTAGGAACTCGTGAACCAGAATTGCATTTTATCTCTGACACAAACAACAATGTCCCAGGCTAGGCAAGCATCATGTGATAAAAACCACATAAAAATCCACAGGGTTACAGAAGCTTTTGCAGGCAAACCACATTTCAGCTTGTGTTTTCCATCAGATGTTGAAAGTTCCTTCTCTAAAGTTACAATTTGAACTAAGCTTCCTTGAGACTGTAAAGCCAGTAAATGCATTGCTACAGGTGAAGAAAATAATTTCTGTGCATTAAAATTAAATGAAAAAAATAGGATGAGTTTGCAAATTGACTTTTAAATGATTTCTTCTCATTATCACTGTAGTTTTCAGCACAGCAGCTTTCCCCAGATCCACTGGGGAGGCTGGTATCTTGAAGTTGCCTGATTTACATAAGAAACCAGGAAAAAGGCTGGTTGGTCTCTGCAGTGGAGTTTAATGAACCAAGACTCCAGCGAGGTGCCTGGAAAGGAGGTCAGGATCTTTCAGATACCACTTTTCAGAACCTTGTGAACAGCAGATCCCTCCTAAAATGCAGTTCGCTGATGGATTTTCGTGTTTTCTCTTGTACAAATTTAGCAGAATCACCTGTTGGACAATGAGACCAAGTACCTGCAGTGCCCCTCTCCTCCGCTGTTTCTGACTCCAAATGTCCACGGAATTTTAGATGGTACAAATCTCAAGATATTCTGGATGGAAGCAGTGAGATTATCTGCATTCCAGTCTAATATTCCAAAGATGTTCAAGCCAGGTTTCCAAAACCAAAAAGGTAACTTAATTATTTAAGAACAGTATTTAAGAACTGTGCATGGGAAAGTTTCAAAGTTGAGGAATTTCTTTCCTAATAGACAGAGTTGCACAAATTAGAATCCCTGGGCGAGGGATCTGCTGGACTCATCCGAAACGCTGCCTTTTGCTGGAGAGCAGAACGTCTGCTGGAAGGATGCCGGGGGCAGTTGCCACTCTTGGCTGCCACGCTGCTCTCCCCGCTGTGGTCACACTCTTTGTTCTTTCTCTGCCAGCTTGCTGCAGATGCTGCCCAGCTCCAAAGACTTCCTGGCAGATCTTACATTAGAGGTCATCATCTGCTCAAAGTCTTGGAGACCCATCGGGTAGTACTGAAGATAACGCAGAGTAAAATGCCTTTATAGTACAACAGAGTAGTTTTCTTCTAGTTCTGCTTCTGGAACATCTTTTCTCCACGTCTATCAGCAAAGACCTTTAACTCTCTGCCACAAGATCCAGAAATGCCTCACTACGTGGAAGGAGCATGCCCAGCGCTGTGCACAGGATGAGGAATTTCTGCTGGGGAAGTTCTGGTTGAAAGCTGAAAGGAGCCTGGTGTGTTGAACTAAATCCAGCCCGCGTCCGGGTGCGTTAGAGCGGCGAGGGACAGAAGGGAGGAGGAATGTCATCATCTGCTTTATTCTCTCCTACCTCTCTGCAACAGCAGGTGCTCAAATACCACCGCGGTGGCAGCGATGAAGAAATCTGTCTTTCCAAGCAGAGCTGCCACTCTTCAAGAGCTCTGCTCATTTCTAGAACAGGTTTTTCAGCCAAGCTGAAAAATGATTCCTAAATAAATAAATTATCTCTTCTGCTTCATTGATATGCCTTGGTTTGAATGTGTAATTAAACATAAGTATTGACTTAGGACAGGAGAGTCACCTGAACAGGCATTCAGTCATTCATTCCTTCCCCTCAAGCGCTGCCGTAAGAATCCAGGTGTCTGTCTTAAAATGCAGCTGCCAAGTGCCACATTCTCCCTGTATTTCCAGAGCTGTCAAGTTCCTCCATTACTCAGAGGTCAGTGAGAGAAGTGAAGCCAGCTCTGTGCTCCCCCACTCCACCCGTATTCTTCCATTTCTGTGCAGAGAGAATAAGCAGAGCTGAGAAGGTGAGATTTGGTCTCTGTGCTTACAGCTTTATCTGCTCAGCTTGGCTCACTGGAAACTTGTCCACTGAGAGCCAGAGAGAGACCAGAGTCTCCATTTCACACAACTCACCTAAACTCCAAAGGCTCACTATCCAACGACTAATCCCTCAAAGCAATTTGCTGTTCAACATTTATCCAGGGCTAATCCTGGCGTGTTGAGCACAGCGTGCCATTTCTCTGCTTTGGGATAAATATCACATTTGGAGTGAAAGAAACTGCCGCAGTGTGAGATCAAATACCGTGTGACCTTTCAGTTAAATTATCTCAGAGATAAAGATGAGGTTACATGGCAAAATTGAACTTTTCACTTCCCAAATCCAAGGCCACTGCTGCACCTCTAGATCTCAAATTCCGCACCCCAGGCTACTCTTTCTATTTCATTTCTTCAAAACAGCAAATTACACCCTGCTTCTGAAAACCCTCTTCTGTCTCTGGGTTCTGGGAACAAGGCACCGCCCTTCTCCCATTCCTTGAGTTTCCCCTTTCCCAGCCAAACCACCCAAACTCTAGATCCCTGCTCAGCACAGAGCACAGCTTGGCTCTTGGGTTTTTTTTCCTCTTCCTCGTGGTCCCTTGATACATCTTCTTCCTCCCTGGACTTGTCCAGTGACAGGACAAGGGGCAACAGGCACAAACCGGAACCCATCTGAGCAGGAGGAGAACCTCCTTTGGTGTGAGGGTGTGGGAGCCTGTCCCAGGCTGCCCAGAGAGGTTGTGGAGTCTCCTTCTCTGGAGAGATTCCAACCCCGCCTGGACCCTGCGCTGCTGGGCCCCCTGCTCTGGGTGACCCTGCCGACTGGAGCAGGGGGGTGGCACCAGAGCATCTCCAGAGGTTCCCTTCCAACCCCCATTGTGCTGGGGTTCTGTGAACCACACCTTTCCATGGGCTGATCTGGAGACTCAGGAAATCTTTTAGCCTCTTACCCCAGTCGGTTGCCAGCCTTTGGAGGAAAACCCCTCGTACTTCAGCTGGCCTTTGCACACCAACACGGTGACATAACTGACGCCGCACAACAGCGGCACAGCGAAACACAACTCCGCCTTCGCGTCGGGTTAGCGCGAACGCAGCGTCGAGGTTGGGAAGCCAAGCACACTGGGGTCAGGAGAGCCAAAGCTGAGGCCCAAAGCTCAGCACTGGCCAGGCCACCTGGCCTCAGCACCTTGGAAAGGAAAAGGAGCTGCTTGAATTGAAACTCAGGCCAGGCCTGGTATCACAGCTCCGTGTCTGTACACAGCTCCTGGCTTGGAAGCTCAGTACAACCCAAGGGGGTGGATGTGTGCGGGACCTCGCGCAGCAGGGAGGCGAGTGGGGCTGGTGGGATGCGCGAGTGGGAGGTGGGCAGGGAGGTGTTAGAGGAAAAGGAGCAGACAAGCACAGAAATGAGTCTGTTGGTAGAAATCAGTCATAGGTGGTAACACTATCACCTGCAAATCAACTAATATAGTCTTGTTAGAAATGAGACACTTATTAATAACAGAGTATCAGGTTGGAAGGGACCTCAAGGATCATCTGGTCCAACCTTTCTTGGCAAAAGCAAGGTCTAGACGAGCTGGGCCCGCACCCTGTGCTGCAGAATCTTACAAGTCTCCAATGTCGGGGACTCCACCACTTCCCCGGGGAGATGATTCCAATGGCTGATTGTCCTTGTGAAAATTTTCCTCTTGTATCTTATCGGGATCTCCCCAGGAGCAACTTGTACCCATCACCCCTTGTCTTTTCCATGTGACTCCTTGTCAAAAGGGAGACTCCATCTTCTTTGAAGCCACCCTTGAAATACTGGAAGATTCTGATAAGGTTTCCCCTGAGCCTTTTTTATTAGTCTAGGGAACAAACTCTGAAGTAACTCTCTAGAGCAGACAGCAGATCAAACCCATGAGCTTGCCTGTAGAAACATTCTGATACCCAGCAATACGAGGGCTGAGGATGTCTGGGTGGAGACCGAGGCCGTTTAAAGGCGGCCGTAACTTCTCGTATCACACCCTGCCCTGGTATACTCAATATGCAAATGCCTGTTCTGAGACATTTGCTCATGACCTCGTGTCACAGGGCTGGAAAGGGCAGACACTGTCTTCTGGGATGCCCTGGCACAAGTCAGAGAGGAGAGTTACCTAATTTTTTGATGCTGTGAGACAGCCGCCTTCTGGCTCAGGCTTAGAGCCTGGCTGATCAATAGCCCATCCCCTGGAAAGCCGGGCAAGAACCTCTCCTGCTCAGCACCAAAAAAGGCATAGGACTCAGAGGGGATCTCTCTGCCTCCCTCCATGCCAAGGGCCCACAGCTGCCTCAGGAGGATCTCCACCCGGCCTCGGTGCAAACGCCTGGCACAGCCTTCGGCCAACATTCCCGCTGCGGCCGCCAGCCCGAGTCACCAGACCGCTGCCACTCGGCTCCGCTCGCCAACTTTAACCCTAGCAAGACGCGGGGAGAACGTTACTTCTCCCGCACGATTCAAATATTTTAATGGTCATACTGCAAACTCTCAGCTGCCTTCTGCCTGTCCCTGGGCAACACCTTCCCAAAAGTCTTCTTTACCTGCTATTTGGCTTTATTAAAGATGTGAAGAAGCTGATTCAGTATCCAATGTAAACACAAAAATCCTTCTTTCCATTACAGTCACATTTCCCTCACGGATAATAAGAGCCTAGTAATGCTTTAATAATTAAAGCCCAGCTTGGTGTAAGCACAAACTGCAGTTTTCTCTCATCAGAAAGTCAGAGCCTACTGTTTTATGCCTTGAAACATCTGCGCCTGGGAAAGTTTGCTCTGATGCTCCTTACATTTTATAACCATAACTTCCCTTAGAGAATTCAAATGACTGATCCACGCTCAACTTCGGTCCACTGCACACAACTCTTGACATCCATAGAGGTTAGATAGATAAAAAAGTGCATATATAAGACAGAGCAAAGTGTATCTCACCTTGCTGCAGGCATACAACTCTTAAAGTGTAATTGCTTTCACGTCTCATAAGCAACAGAAAAGGGGAACTGAAGAGCACAGCAACATAAAGCAAACTGAAACCCTCTCAGTTCTCCACATTTGACTGATCAGACTTCAACCAGAACAGCCTGGCTACTGCTAGGCACTCTTGCAAATCTCCCCCCTAGGTTTATTTGTAAATCCAGAGGTATAAATCACGTTAGGAAATGGGGAGGGGAAGAGAGATGCAGAAAGTCAGCTTTTGTGGGGTGGTGAACAGATAACCCTTTGAGAAGGGAGAGTGCCCAGCCCACACACGTCTTGCTGCAAAGGGCAAGAGTGCCTTGGAATGTGCTTAGAGCCAAGATCTGGCTTTGTATAGGCAGGGTGTGGCTTTGTTAATGAAAATCATGATAAAGAGTCGAGAAAAATAAGCAATGCAATTCCTTGAAAATGGCCAGTTCCTTCTGCTAACTGTACTGGGCTGTACGAAGCTCGCAGCGAGCCCAGCCAGGGACTCTTCTGCATGTTTTTTACCTTCAGAGTACTCCTGCTATTGCAAAGTTTGGTTTTCTGAGGCAAGTTTTGCCTGACGTGACATTCCCCGAGCGCTGCAGAAAGCACATATCACGGCAAGCAAATGTTTCAATACATCTCCTAATACCACACACACAAAAAAAAAAACCCAAAGAAATATTTAAGTTACTAGAGATGAGTACAGGGCATTTCAAACACCCTGGGAACAGTCTTCCTCCACCAGTCTCTCATACTCATTCCACAGAGATGGTGAATACAGCCATTTGCCTCCCCCCTTAGCAAAGAAAAAAACAGATTAATATGGAACCGTAGCAGCTTCGTTATCAGCCATTTATTCTGTTGCCACAGTCAACATCTTTCTGAAATAAATCAAAACAGTGAAGCTTGCAAATTCACTGCGCAAGTGCAAAGCTATCTTAAAGAGGTTTTGGGCTTTCAAGAAGTGAAGTGAAATACAGTGAGAGGATTTATATTGTACAACGTTTTTCTTGAGTAATGAAGTAATAGTTGTAAGTGTAGCCAGCAATTCATACCAACAAACCACTTCTGAAGATCTCATCTTTAAAAACCTGTTTTCCTGGCAAGAAGACCTAGAAGAACAGGAACTCTTCAAGTTATTCTAACAAGTCAAAATTCAAGAAAGATGCATTTTGTTCAACATTTGTGAAACTTGCTTTACTTGACAGATTCTCAGAAAGAACTAGGAAACTGGGATCTTGATCCATGGCTATAAAAGCACTGGAGGGAGCGATGGAGAAACCTGGAAGTTAGAAGGAGAAACCTGATCAGACACAAACTGACACCCTGAGGTGAGGATATGAGGACCCAGGGAGCACTTGGGACCAGGATGGGAAGCATCAAGCTGGCAGCATTCAGCAATAGGCCAGAAGAGTTTACAAAGCCGGGTGAAGAATCTTCTGGCTGTACTCCAACACCCAACATGAAAACCAGGGCTTGGGGGTAACCTGTTATTTTGTGTCTCCTACGGGTAAAAAGCAACTAGGATCATTAATTTCACTTTGCACAGCATCTTCTGCTTGCAGAGCTTAAAATGGCTTGCAAATGCTTTTAGAGATGGTGAAAAGGAAGTTCAAAGCAGCAAAATAAGTTGTCCAACCTCACACAACCACTTACAACAGCACTGTGGCCAGAAATTAATCTGCTGGCCAGAGCCCTTAGAAGGAAGTATCCTCATCTGACTGCATCCACTGCAGTTGCAATTAACAGATTACCATGCAGACCATGCCAAAGGGGAAAGCAGAGGTTTTCAAGTAACCCTGTGTAAAAAACCAAAACAAAACAAAACCCAAACCAGTCAGCACAGCACGGAAACAACGACTGGCAAAAGCTAACCGAAGAGGATACAGGGCTGGGAGGATGTTCTGATCAGGAATGGAGAATAAAATGCAGATCCATAAATGCCAGTCTCTGCCCTGCATTGCCTGCTGCAGCCCCAGGAAGCTATCCTCCTCTCTGGAAGAGGAGAAAGTAGATGAGCCCAAGAAGAAGACTTTTTACTCTACTATTTAAAGCTGTTAAAAGTGAAATCATTGAAGCCTGAAAACTTTGCAACTTAGCAGGTATTTAAATATAGCCCTGCATATAACCGACGTTCAGATGTTACTGCGAATAAACCAGAACATTGGTGATTTCTCAGTCTGGCCATTGGCAAGAACAGAGACCATAACCACGGCAATTAGCAAAGTACTCACCGACACCGAAACGTCCTCTATTTTTCTTTTAGCACTGGAGTCAAATAGGACATTCCGTCCTCTTCTTTCGCAGTCCTGATACACGATCAGTCGGATCTGGCTCGGGTCAAACTCCGGCAAAGGCCAGCTTTAATTAAAAAAATAAGAGCAGAAGGATTAATGAGCACAACTCTTTATTACACTGTTCTTTCTAAATTATCTGTATATACTGCTTTGTTAAAACAAAGCTGAGAAAATGCAATGCTAGTTCATCAAACCCTTTGATCCCATAACCAGAATAATGCCTTTTGTTGTTTTCTTTCCCCTACACTCACTAAATTACACTGGGATGAGCAGCACCAACCCACTACAACCATACAAGATGATGGGCTGGCTCTTGTGCTCTGTCTTGTGATAGTTGATGTTTTCTTCACGTTCCAGCTTTTTGGAATCAAAGTCACAGAAGGACTCGGCTTTTGTGTTTAAAGACAAAAAAAGCCCGTCATCAGAACAAGTGCTGGCTTGAAAGTCTTCACAATTCAAAAGAAGGGAATAAAAAAAAAAAAAGGTATATATTCACACTGGCCTCTCCCTCGAGTAGTGAACGTTGCCTTTGCAGTTGTGGGTTTTCAGCCTCATGGGTGAGCAAAGTGCTGAACTCCACAGCTGAAAAAAACCAAAGTGCTTTTCCTACCCTTTTGCAGGTCTCCCAAACGCTGTAGTAGCATACACGTCTACAGCTATACGGGTCTACAACTCCCTGCAGTATCACCAACTCCAACATTCACGCTAAGAAACAGGCTTTGACGTGGGGAACAGAGAGCCACGTGTAGCTTGGTCCTGACCGTGTACTCAGGTCCTCGCTACGTTCAGACTTAGAAATAATCTCCACTTAAGCCCCTGTGATTCAAGGCCATGCTGCCGCGTGGGTCAGCAAAACACAAACGCACCAGTCCTCTTCCAACACACAAATCCCAAACTGGTTTTGCAGTCAAGAACAAGGGAAAGTGCTTTCCTCAGCCTCTGCCTTCCCTAGTGCCACAGATTCAGAGGAGTAAAGCCAAGGGACAGCTTGCAGGGTTTGGGCCTGAATACCATTGCACAATCTCGTCTTTAAGGCTGCTTTGTAGATATTGTCTTAAATTTGCCTTTTAAAAAGCCAGCCATCGCTTTAAAGCTCAGAGAGCATTGCTGCCCAAGGGCTTGGGAATCTATCTGCACCAAAACCTTCTCTGCTCTTGGAAGATAGGAAACGAGACGCCTGCTCTATCCATGAAACCAACAGGAATCATCTTTCAGCGAGTTACGAGCCATTTCCTAGATCAAGTGACATTCTATCTTCCTTATCCTTGGCTTTAAGGCAAGCAGCCGTTAGCACAGAACTCCAACAAGGGAGAAACTTCAACTTTCCAGCCCTTAATGAAGGATACAGGCTCCCAGATTACAAGAAGGAGCTGTACATTTATTTCAGCAAAAAGTCACCCATAAGCTCAGGTTGGATGGGGCTCTGAGCGACCTGCTCTAGTGGGAGGTGCCCCTGCCCATGGCAGGGGGGGTGGAACGAGATGAGCTTTAAGGTCACTTCCAACCCAACCCATTCTTTGATTGTATGATAATACAGATTAAAGTAAACCTGGCTTTCTAGACTCTAAGACTATGGTAAATTTTCCCTTCTTCTGTCCATCTAATTCACCAATCAAACATTTCATTCTCTGCACCCACACGTTAGGCGATCAGTGTGCTAGTGACGAGTTGTAACCCCCAAACTCCTGTACCAGATCACGGCAGAGAATCAATTTGATCACCAAAGCCATGGTTGCCCATCAGCCAGAAGTTTCTAAGACTGTCCAACATAGACTTATAGACTTCACAACTGGTGTAGTCCCAGCAAGGTGAAACTCAGCACCAAGACATACAGTTACTCGGTCTCTTGAGAGAGGAAATCCATTTCCTGATCTGCTCAGCCCCACCATTTAGCAACAGGAGAGAAAACCAGAAGCTGCAGAGATAGTGTGCAACAAATGTCAAAAGCAATGTCTTACGAGAAAAAAGCTTGAGCAACTTGAAACTGAAATATCTTGGTGTCTAGATTTGGGGGCAAAGAGCCTCACACCCTCTGCACTGAAGCACCTAAAGCCAAGCGCTGCCCACAGAAGGACAAGGTCACACGAAGAGCAGAAACCGAGCGCACGGTGACAAACTCTGAGCAGGAGTTACATTTACTGGGGACTCTTCTAATGAGCCCCAGCTTGCATTTCAGAAGATGTAAGAAAATCCATACTGTTTGATGCATATTTGGAGCGTGTCATCATCAGCTGAGACACTTAGATGCACTAGAGCTGGGGACCGTTACTTGTAGGAGTAGCTTTGGCTAGAGGTGGAGGCAAATGAGACTGCTGGATGAACTGGCTTCCTGGAGGAACCATCTCCTTCTGTTTCAGTGAAATCAATGGAAGCCTGGAAACTTGTTTTATTTCCAGACAGGCCACTGTGATTTCTCTAAAGAAACAGTGTGTGACAAACTGCTTGCCAAAAGGTGCTGTCGCTTGCTCCACCCTTGCGACGCATCCGAATTTCCTTCACGCTCAGACAAAAGCGTGTCTTCCATTACCTAGTCCTTTTGATATTTGACTTTCAAATTACTGGCAAAGAAGGGCAGAGGCTGTTCCAGATCTTAGAAAAGTCTACTTATAAAAAGCTCCAAGAGCAGATTACACACTAAGAGGAGAGAAAGCTAAATATAAAACTTGCTGTATTCGGAAACATATCTGATCAAGGTAACAAGAGCTTGTTTACTTCTCAGCTTCTTCACATGACATTTTAACTTTCTCTAGGCAAGCATTTAGTGGGTATTATCCATAGTAATTTGTGATAATTCTAAATAAGTGTTATGTCTGTTACATAATAGAGTCCTTAAGCACATTTCAGCCTTGCAAAACCATTCCCTGGCAATAGCGGGCCACTTCCCAAACCAGAAGGAACTTTGAGAGAGCTGGGGGAAAGTTCATTTGGACAGACAGTAAACAGAGGCAGACTGGCACCTCTGCCACCCCCCCACCACCTCCAGCCAGGCACATTTTTCTGGGGGAAGCGGGACTTAGGGGCTTAAAAAAACATCATTAAGCTTGATATCTGGATAGATTATCCCCAGAAACGTAGAAATTCCTACGGGCAATACACAGGGCACGTTCTCAAAACAAACCTAACAGGGCAACACTCCAGCGCTGCTCTTCAGCCGGATGAAAACTGACCTAGATCTTCTGAATATAATTAGTTTTATTCGTAAATGGAAGCTAACTCTGACATTTAACTGATGCTTTCTTGAGATTCTTATAGGAGAATCAGGAGACGTAGAATCAGAAGTTGTAGTAACGTTCATGAAAGGTGAGTCTCCATCTCCCAAGCTGGTCTGGAAATGATGGTTGGCTTAATGAGGATATTTTCCTGCATGACCTATCCACCACTCTTTCACCTTTCCCTGAAATTGATTATATTTAAAATAAAAAACCAAAACCAAACCCAGAACAAACCAACCAATGTAGAAACCACCACCAAGTAAACAATCTTTCCACCAGTGGAAGTGTTTGTGACTTTGCCACAAGTATGTGCTGTGACTTCACATGTCAAGCATGGGAAGAAATAGTGATAAAGAAATTATTTCTGAGCAGGACACCAGTCCTGTGGAGATCTCCACCACACAAGGAGTGATTCTTCTAGAATCAGATGTCCAGAAATACTATATGAATAGAACGGAGCAGAAATCATCAATGTATAAATGCTGTGGGGGATATTTCACACCTGCCCTGAGAGTTGCATGGCCATCCAGAACTCCAAATGCTCTCCAAGGATGGATTTTTCTCCTGACTCTAATTCCTGGAGCTTATTACTGCCATAGACTTTTCTCAACAACAAGCAACTTGAATTGCTTTAAAATGGTCTTCTTACACTCTGGTATTATTGGTGGTCTTCTTACACTCTGTGCAAGTTTTCATAGATGAAATTGGAGAAATCCTTCATTACCACCCTGCCAGTGAAAACAGAAGCTTTTCCCTTGTAACTCAAAGCAATTAAGTTCCTTCCTCCTTGTTTCCACTGCAACACGAGCACCACTTCTTCACTACGTTAAAGGTTTAGCTTAATACTGCTTCTCTTCCTGCCAGAGACTTTACTTTTAAAACTATTTCATATTAACACCGCTGAGATATCAGATTATTTCTTAACAATTAACACAGATACCGTAGAAATCTTAAAGGAAAGCAACTGAAGCGACCCAATCAGGATATTAAGCAGGTAGGAACTGTAGAAGAGTTTGCTAAAAAGTAAAGTTGCTCAAAACCAGAACGTGACTAAGCCTTGAAAAGGCAAGTTGAAACTATCAGTCAAAACTATTGTTTTCCTCCATCATGTTACCCGTAGTTATAAAAACTGCCTGGCGATGAATCACTTTGAACTATTTTTAAATGCATCTACGCAAATGATATTTATAGTTTCTGTGAGCTTATCTGTTCTGCGTGGTTTTCATGTTAGCACCTTTTTAAAGGCTGACAGAACAGCCAGGGCAGAGCAGGTCCACCTTGCCGCATGCCCTCCTTCCTTCGCGCAGAAGGAAACTTCTTCCTTTGCTCCTGCCAGCTGAGCATCAGAACAGAGGCACAGGGATCCCCAGGGTTTACCTCCAACCCCTTCAGATGATCCCCAACCCCTTCAGGTATTGCTAGGGTGGTGCTTAGACCCACAGACAACTTCTACGCAAGCGCTGGACAGAGACTGTCCCTGGCCTGAAGAGCTCACACTGTAAATACAAGACCATTCTGCTGGGTGCACTGGGATATTGGTGGTTCAGATGATCCTGCTCCATGGGAATGTACACTCACATCAAAGCACGCTCACCTATACTGCCCAGTAGGACTGAGAAGCCTGCAGTTGCTTTGGTATACGGGAAGGATGATCAGAAGGTGGTGAATGGTCCTTGCCTAGTCCGACCATCGTGTCATGGGGCTCTGAGCAACCTGCCCTAGGTAGAGATGTCCCTGCTTGTGGAGGGAGGTTGGACCAGATGACCTCTAGAGGTCCCTTCCAGCCTAAAGCATTCTATCTATGATCATACACACCCCAGCCCTGACTGGGATGCCCTTTCCAACAAGGGATTCCCTTCTCCTGCCCAAATTCCTCCACGCATTTCTATTATCTGTTATTGGATTTTATCTTTTCTTTTGGCTTTGAGAGGATACAACAGAAGTTGAGTATACAGGACACGTGGGGAGGGTATTGTCTGTATTTCAGTATCTTCTTACTGTAATTCAATAATTCACTTGACCATCATTGTACAAAGATAGCTGGGTAGACCTTTCTGAAAGGGCACAACTAATTCAGAAGCAATGAAAACAGCAATGTTTTCAAACAGGGATGTTAACGATGCTCCCAGCTCTGGAAGACCATCCATTAGCTTTCTCCAAAGTCATTATTAATTTTTTTCTTTATAATAATGACACCTGAAAAGGAAAAGACCTTCATTCAGGTTTCACATGATAAGGATGACCCAGACTGCATTGCCAATTTGCAAAGCTGGCGTTTTCAGTGAGAGATTCCATTTAAATGCTGGTGACATAACACAACCAGAAGGCTGCAAGGAGGAAGAAGATCCCCGAACTAGAGGAACCACTATACTTAGAAAATATTTTGCAAGATAATTGTCTTTACAAGAGTTGAGGTCACTTCAGGGTTGTGTCACTGTTGTGGTGAAGGGCTGCTGATTCTGCAGAGAAAAACGGCGTTTGTGACTTGACCAAGGCCACGGGGGGAGCCCGTGATGATGGATTGCGAAGGACTTTACCCAGCTCTCTGGGTCCTCTACCACAGTGACCTCAGCTGGGGTTTCACAAAAGTCAGAGGACCTGTACTCCGAGTAGCTTGGAAGGACAGAGATAGTGGATCAGCTCAGGGACAACTGCCCATGACGGCGACTGCTTACAAAGGTTACATTTTGGTGGTTTATCACAAGGAAATAACTTTTTTTTTTTTTTAAACAAACACACAAAGACACACACACACAAAAAAATAAAACCAAACCAAAAAAAAACCCACCAAACCCCAAGCCAGACTCTTTTAATCTCTTGGAGGAGGGTGACACGGCCGCAGGCACTGCAGCACCGCAGAGGTCAGCTCCATCCTACCTCTATAAATCTGTCTCATTCATTTACCAGCTTAGCAATCCTCACCTTGAATAGCTGCACTGCTTGAGCTCCAGGAAACTTCTGCCGCTTACACTAAGCACATATTGTACACTAGGCACAGGGTCAGTCTGCCAGGTATTTCACACTCGGTGTAATAAACTTGGACCTAAATTTCCATTGGCTTCTAAGGTCCTTGGCTCTCTCCAATTCTTTAACTGTAGATGAAGCTGACTTGAGTTTAATTTTTTTTCTCCTTTCTACCAAGTCACTTGGCTCTCTTTAAGATACCTAATTTATACTCCAAAGTCCAATGAGTGAGTCAGATGCCTTTCCATGAGCAAAGAGACACAGTGTGGAGAGGTTAGGTGCAGTCTAGTCAACACAGCAATCATAATCTGGAGTGTGATACTGAAAACAAGTAGGCTGTAAGGTTTTGTTAAAGATGTATAGCACGTTAAGGAACATTGCAATCTACCCAGCTTCAGAATTTGAAATTATCAGTAGTAATTTCCCAGAATATTTTTGGGACTACTTCACAGATGTCATTTCAAAAAGCACCTGTTCAGCTCTTAGCTGACTTAAGCACATATATGCATGCAAAGCGTTGCACATACAGGCACTCACAAGCTCCATGCTCCTTTGAATTACCTGTTTTAATAAAGAACATGCACAAACAAGGTACTGCTCCTTCAATTCGCTAGCTCTGAACGCAGTGGTTTACGTTATTCAAGTAGACTGCACTTCCCTTTGCAAAATTACAATGAATAGAACCAATCTGGGGGGGGAAAACCCAAACCAACACCACACTCGTGATGTTTAGGATGTAATTATAAGAAGGATCATAAAGAAATTCTATCTCAAAAAGCTTCACATCTCTGGAAAAGAAATAGTTTTTTCACAGTGGAAATATTAAGCTGTCAAATAATGAAAATAATCTCAAGAACTGTGCGGTGACCGTACCTGGGAAGCATCTTTGTCCCCCGAGCAGTTCCACTTTTCAGAATCCCTATAAACTCCTGTCGTGCCCGGCTGCCAACTCAGGTTAATAATAGCAATGAGCCATATTCATCCAAAACCACAAGACTGTCAGGTGACATATCAAGAGGTCTGAATTTAACTCCCAACAAAAGACTCTCCGTGCTGCAGTGCAAAAGGCTTAATCCTAGCAACAGGATCACCAAAACCACCTTAAAGCAAGCGGCTGGCCGAAGCGCAGTCGAGGGGTTTGCAGTCGGCTGCCTCCGCGCTGCCCTGGAGTTTCATAACCCCAGTCCTGCCCCTCCATCCTGCCACCCAGCCCGGGATGGCTGCTCGAGCCAATCCCGCCCGTCTTCCCCGTTCCTTTGTCTCTTCCCAGGGGTATCACTGTGAAGAAGATCGATCTAATTCATCAGAAAGCCGAGTGCTGCTTTGGCAGCCGCCGCCGGAGCGCAGATGTCAGTCCCATCTATCCTCCTCCTCTAGCCAACGCGACCGGAGTTGAGTCTCATGACCCAAGTCCCCTGGCAACTGTGGGCGCCGTCCCGCACCTCCACGAGCCGCCAGCGTTGGGAATTAAGCCTGCTCGGACACGAAGAACACCCCCCCGATCCCCCCTTCTCCTTCCAGAGCGCACCCCCAGCCTTTACATTCCTGGAAGCGACGGGATGCTTGTGCTGGAGCCCGGCAGAGCGGAGGCACAGGGTGGAAAAGCCAGCGCTGACAGCCATCATGTGACCCAGCTGTCAGCGCGGGCCACCTGGAGCCGCCATCCCTCCCCGCCACCAATCCCAGCGCCGCCGACCCCTGCGCACCATTTCGCCACCGAATGGAAGGCCTTGAAATGTTTAACTACACGGGGAGGGGGCTCGTCTGCAGGCTGCTGGGGAGGGGGAGAGTGGAGAAGGGGAGACTGGGGAGGGGGAGAGGTGCCGGCGGCCGCCCACGGCCGTTGCCTGTCCCTGCGGTGCCGGGGCTCAGCTCTTTGGCACGTTCGCCAGCCGAGTCTGGGCATCGCCTCGGCACCCCCTCCCCATCAGCACCCACCCCCCCTCCCCCTGAGCTCCTATACGAACAAAGCCAGCACTGTATGCCCTGTAAGGGCTCATTAATATTACAAGCGAAGCGTGGGGAACGCGTGAGACAACTGGAGGGTGATATATAGGGTTGAGGGTTTTCTTTTCTGGGGGGGAGGGGGGAGATGTGAAATAATGCCCGCAAAGAAATCCTGAGCAAGCTGATGGCTGTAAAGAAGGTTTCCTGATTGCTCTTGTGGTAACCCAGGCAGGCTGCCCGGTACATCACAAAAGCAAAGAGCTTGCTATTTAAAGAACTTTTTTTTTTTTTTTTCCCTTTAAATTGTGGGGGAGGATCGAGAGAGATGGATGGGGAAGTGAAGGAGGAACGTGGCATCCAGAACAGCAATGCACATTCAAAGCCATCAAGTACTGTCGCAGGCATATGTGGGGCTAATCATTCATACTATTAATTTTGTATTACCTTTGGACAAAACTCAAGAAATACATGAAAGCAGGAGACTGTAGCATCATAGCTCCTACTTCAGGGTCTGGAAACCTACAGGTTTTGCCAGTATTTCAGATACAAAGGCGGCAAACATCCGTTTATCATCAGGATCTCCTGTTCCCCTGCATCTCACACCACCACGTTTCAGGTTCTTGATGGTTCCCCTGTATCACAGACCGGGTGAGGTGATGCATTTGTGCTCTGGCTCCAAGAACCAAGAATCCCAAAAGCCCAGGGGATGTTTTGCCCGCTGGATGGGATTCCATCGGAGAACACGGAGCTCCCTCTTCTCCATGCCTCCTGGGAGGAATCCCTAATCTATTGACACAACAGCAGTTCTGTTGCTGACTTATAGGAAGGTACTATTTTTATGTTTGGTGCCAGGAAAGCGTTTTGACACAAATGCAGTAAAGCTAAGAGGCAGATACTTTCTTGGCCCCATATCCCAAACCATGCTCTTCTGTGACCATGAATGTTTTATAGGAAATTTCTCACTTAGAAATGAAGAGGTGAGGTCCTAACCCCACAGAGATGTACAATTATAGACTTGGCTTTTCATATGTGACTAGTGCCAGGGAATTCGATGGAATTACTCAAATGAGCAAAATTGGGCATGTGCTGTTTACAGGACCCATGCCTTAAAACCAAATCTTGCCTTTAAAGCTTCAAATGCCAAGCTCTTCAAGTTGTAAGCAATAACATTTGACCTCTCCTACCTTCCTGATCCAGGGAAAAGGAATGTGCTGTGCTCAGTGACTTTCTTTACCTGTGTGGCGAACGCATCCCTCTCTAAAGGTTACTGATGTCAAAAGTGACCTTTTTTTCTCCAAGACATGCAATGCTGAGAAGTTCAGTGCAATGTATTATGTAAACATTTATTTACAGGAGTAACATCTAAAGTTTCCATTTTACCTCAGGGTAATCTGATGCGTATTAAAGACAAGTGCTTTGAAAGCAGACTCAGCCTCCATCCAACAACTGACCAGGAAAAATACTGGAAGGTGTTTCTCTTCAAATAGACACGGGCTCACAGCGTCCCGAGAGTAAACAGTGCTTTAACCAGATCAGTGAATACTGAGAGGAAGGACTTCAGATACTCACTGTTGGTTCAATCACACTCTTACTGTTCCCACATCCAAGAAAATACTCAGGCCTCTTTAAGATCAAACACACACCATGCTCTTCCCTAGGTGTATACCCAGGTACATCCTATTCACTGATCTAGAACAGAGGAGGCAAGTTCTTAAAAGCAATGTCTGATACAAAACTTCTGAGGACAGCGAGATATTCTGGTCACAGCAGAAGGGGATTTTTTTCAAGTCAAAAAAAAAAAAATTAAAAAGTCCCCAATTTACCAACTAGAAATAATTTGGCTTTGGCAGGGAATATGATATTCTCCTTCTCTTTCAAAGGGTGCAGGCTTGTGTGTGTGTGGACTTAACTGAACAAAGCTGGTAATAGTATCTAGCTTCAGAAAAACACTTAAGTTCAAAACCTAAAGTGATCAAACTCTTCTGCCTTAGCCCATCACCTTCCAGAGAGATCCTGGGGGTAGCTGTGCACATCCCCCTGTCTGCAGATGGGAGAGGCATGGCCAAGGGTGTCCAGCCACATGGAACAGCCCCAAGGATGAAGAACCTCAAGAGAGGTGTGGCCAAGGGTGTCCAGCCATATGGAAGAGCCCCAAGGATGAAGGACCTCAGGAGGGGCATGGCCAAATGTGTCCAGCCATATGGAACAGCCCCAAGGATGAAAGACCAAGGGCTTCTGAGCAGACCCCAATACCAGACTGGGGCTGTGGCTTCTTCTTAATCATGTATCAGCCCCAAAAAAAGAGGGGAAAAAAAATAATCCTCAAAACAAAACACTGAAAAAAGAGTTACTTGCTTCATTTTATCCAAATGCATTTGTGAAAACAGTTAAAACTGCTGCAAAAGCTCATACGCACATTTTGGGTGTAAATCATCTGATTTTAAACCAAGCAGACAAGAGTTTGCTGCAACCACAAGCTAGAAAAGTAATGAAATGATTCCTTTCTGTTCTCCAGTGCCCTAACGAGGTTCTATTTTAGTTTTTCTCCTGAAAGAAAGCTCCCCTCACACATGGTGTAAACACACCCAACAAAGAGCCAGTAAGCAAGCCAAGAAATGTTTATTGCTTAGTAATGCACGAAGGTAGGAGCTGGAAGCCACACTAGACAAAAACGAGAGAAAAGCAATTAGGATTCCATTTGAAATCTGACTAGAATTCCTTGGATACCATTTCTCTATGAAATACTGGCCTTAGTAGGATCACCACTGAGCCAGACTTGGAAATAAAAAAAAAAAAAAAAGTGCTTTCTGGGCATTTTTGCATCCCTGAAAAAAAAACCAAAACAAAACACCAAAATTCCACTGAATTCCTCACTGTTGGAGAGGGAGAGGGGCCAGTATTAAAGCAGAAACCCTCTGTCCCCAACTGCAACCACCACAGCAGGGCACAGCAAACGTAAACCCAGCCAAAGGTCAGCAAGAACCAGAAGGATGAGGAAGATCACTGCAAGCAGTCTGCAGGTTCTTCAAAACTGGAACCCTCTGTTCTTTAAAGGAAATAACAGGTTTAAATGGGGGGGTGAAGTGCTTTTGATATATGATCCAAAAAAGCACCAACCAACTTTGATTCTCCATTGATTTATCAGCTCTCCATCCACAGGCTCCTCACTAGCAGCAAGAGGTCTCACGACTGGAATAAACTGTCTCTATGGGTGGTGTAAAGGAGCATCAACACAAATTGGGATGTTCCTGGAGGCTACGACACGGAACATTAGCTTTCTTTTAAGAAGGCAGATGCTGAGACCTCGGCAGCTTGACTGGGCTTCCACTGTTATAATTTTTTGAGTCATGATAAAAAGATGCTTAAAAATAAAAATAACATTAAAAAAATGTTAATAAATCTGATGCATGGTTAAGCTACTGGAACATTGGTGTTTGTTTCGTATCACGTTTCCAATTGCAAACTACTATAAATAAGCCACCAAACAAACCTCCATAATACCAACTGGTACTGCAGGACAACAGGGCATTTTCCCCCTGCCAAACAGTTATTTTATTGTGCGCTCTCAGGCGTGCAGAGCAGAGTAATCTTCTGCTGTAGCTATTAAAAATAAAGTGTAAATAGTTCGGTATTGTGTGCATTCAATGAAAAGTTGGGGAGAAAAAAAGAAAGGTTCCAACACAACTTGCTTTTGATGCACACGAATAATTGTTGGAAATACAGAATTTTCTAAAAGCACACAGAATTATCTAGTGTAGCAGAGGAGGGCTGCGAGGGGAAGTCTTTTCTTCCTTCCTTTATTCTGTGTAATTCTGGAGATTCTAGATAGGTTCTTCAATCCTTAAATCCACGCAGAAAGCTAACTTCTGTTTTCCATCCCCTCTCCAAAGCGTGAATGACAACACGACACTGAGTGACACGTAGCATCTATCTTTGCCTGATACATGAGAGCTTCCAGCGCACAACAAAGCCAATTTCACCCGTGAAAACCAGTATCTATGTTACAGCTGAGCTACCACTGTCGAGGGTCACTAAGATGATAAAGAAGGGACTGTTTCACGGTGCTAGACAGAACAAAAACCAAGCTCACAAGCTTAGATTTATCAACTGCAAAGTTTGCTTCGGTAGCTCAATGGTGAATCGATGCTTTTTATTTTGGAGATCACGGTTATTAATCGATGAGACAATGAGAAGATGATTTATTAGAGTCCAGGCTGACCACAGGAACTCTGTTGCCATGAAGACATGTCAGAGGGATCGATAGAGCTCCACTATTGCTATCAACTCAAATATTAATACTAATAAACCCTTGAAGGACTCCTGATGTTACCAAAGTACTTTGGTTGAGGAATCGTAACATTTTCATTTTTTAATAGACCAACATTGAATTCCCTGTAGTTATCTTCAGCTTAAAGAGTCTTTAAGGCTTTGCTTTTCCTGCTCTTCCCACCAACTACAAGGACTATGGCAGTTTTCTTCCCTTTACACAAGTGAAAACTGAGATTCTCACTACATTACTTCAGGAGATATAAAGAACCAAAATCAAGCTGCAAGGTGCATAAACTGCCAGCATACTCCAGCTACACCCGACATGCCATCTGATTTCTGCACCAACACTGGGTAAACACAGCTAAACAAGCCTTTTTTTAATCAGGTAGACGTGTCAAGAAATAAATCCCTTTTTAAAGGCTAAAAGACTAGAATGTACACAGCTGCATTTTTTTACACCATGCTTTTTAACCTGTGGGCTGTGCTAGGGTGGGCGATGCCATGCCCAGGAGGCAGCAGGTCCCTGCTTTTTCCCTGAGCTCCAAGCCCCTGACCCTGCAGCAGGCAGGCCAGGATGACCTCTGGTGGCATCTTCAGCCTGGGAACGCTGCACCATGGAGCACCCAAACCACCACCACCTCCAGTACCAGGGCAGGACAGCAACAAAACCACGTGCTGCAGAGCCAGGCACCTGCTGCGCAGCCCAGCGCGTCCCGCACGCTTACCTGGGAGCCCACCGCCGTGTCGGGGTGGAGGTGGCCATCTGCTTACGCTGCTTAAAACATCCTGTAATACTCATTTCATGAGTTTTATCAGGGGAAAAAGTATCGCCTTGGTGGTGGAAGTCACACAGCGTGAGCAGGCGGTGTGGGGATCTGAGCATTCCTTGGCCGCGGGCCACGTCCGTGGCGCTCATTACAGCGGCTGCGTTTGTGACCGAGCGATCGTTCAGAGGCCGGTAAATGTCTGCACAAGTATTTGCCACTCGGAGATGGGGAGCAACTGTTATGGACCCTTCGTAATGTGCTGTGAGCAGAAGAATCACAGCAAGCATCAGCAATCCCGAGAATCCCCCTAGACCGCTCTGAACATCCTCGCCCAGCGTTCACATTTTCAGTTAAATTCCCAGGAGTGCCAAATGCACAAGGGCAACGACTTCAAACTTGCCTCCGAGCTACGTCACCCCCAGCACAAACTCCAACCATTCCAACTTCTCAAGATTCTGTCCAGTACTTCCAAGTCTTCTCTTCCCCCTACCCCAGGTCTCATTTATCTGCACAGACAGGAAGTGCTTTAGCCAAGGTTTACGTGATCTCTTTTTTCCCCTGGAAAAAAAAAAAACAAAACCAAAAACAAACCAACAAACCAAAACACCAAAAGCAAAGCTGCAGCTGTTCAGGGTTCCTTGGAGAAGGAGGAAGACAGATGTAAGTAGTTATTCTCCAAAGATTCACAAGGATCAGTGCCTGAGCAGCATTTTACTCTGTCCCTCATGTGACTGTTTAATTAGGTGTTGATTCACTCAGTCATGAGACACAAGGAAACAGGGCTGCAAGCCCTAACGTCAAAGAAAAAGTAATGCCTGTTCTGCCAGTTTCTGTATTAGCAAAGCACAAAGGGGACATCCAGTTCTGAGAAGCAAACCTCGTGTTTCCTTGCCCATAAGCCAAGCCATCAAATCACTTCAACCATTCTGTATGGAAAAAAAAAAATAAATAAAAGACATATGAATTATTTCAGAGCACAGCGCTTGTGAACTCCCTGATTATTCTCCACTGTAGGAGCTGAGATCAGCTTGAGCATTCGCAGTGGGAACTCCCCGGCCGAGCTCCGAAGGTCTGCGAGCAGGGTGTGCCCTTCCAGCTGGAAATCCAGGTCCGAGCCACTTTGGGATACCACGTTTCCTTCTGGGGTTGGTCTGTTTGTCTGCTTTCAAAAAAGACTACAAGCTATTTTGCTACGGCTTTATTCCTGGTTGTTAACCGAATTTCTTAGCCGCCTTATTACCAAAAAGCTTTTCTGTTATGGGGTGCGGTTGCCATAGCAACAGGCTTTTAAAAATATCAAAGAAATGTTCAGCACATGGTAAACCAATTTCACAAACTGCGTGTATTTGTAGCAGGAAAAGCTGGCGGACGATCATTTCTATGTACTCAGTTCACCCGAGGTTGGATGTAGGGAGAACAGCAAGACGCTGCTTCCAGCCTGAAGCCTGGTGTTGTGAGGAACTGCAGGGAACTTCAGCTCCATCGTGTCACCAGGTCATTCATCAACTGCCACATAAAATTAACAGATGATGATCATTCTTCCAACGGTGACATTTAAGCTCGGTGTGTCACGAAAACACATTAAATGCCAAAAGCTTTTTTCCTGAAGGGTAATACCACCTTAAACCTTTGATTCGTAGCATTTCAGCCGCTGTTTGTACTCTTACCTTCCTCGTTCGTGTAGATTTTACACCAAAAAAAAAAAACCACATTAAGACTCCGGATCAGCAACTTATTTAAAACACATGCCTAACGCTAAGCACGTGAGCGGTGTCGTTGGGAGCAGTGGAAGTGCTTACATACTTAGAGTAAAGCACCCGGCTTAAGCAGAGTGCTGACTCAGCCCGATTCCCCCCTCGCACTTCACCAAAAACCCATCTCAGTTACACAGGAACAACTGCAAACTAAAGACAGAGGATGATTGTATAAACCAGTACAACAAATTCCTCTCTACGGCATGAAATCCCAGGCTGGCCTCTCCGTACTTGATGCTCCTCTACACTGATATCCCACGAGGGCTAACGATTGATCCTCACCATGAAACAACGACCGCCTGTCACCACGGCCTTTGTCACTTGTGAACTAAGCGTCCTCCAGCACCTCCAAAAGTCCAATGTGATGCTTGGCCCAATTCTGCCACCTTTCTGTGCACAGAGCCGTGTCTTGCTTCTGTGACAGCTTTGTGCCTGGGAGCCTTTACCCAAACCCCTTTGTGAACCCTCGGAACGACTCACGGAGAAGTTTAGTGCATTACAAGACTACTGCCAGGCTCGGAACCAGGAACACTGAGGAAGGCTTTCATAGATCTGCCAAATCCCATTCATGAATACCGAGGTGGCCTGGATCTATCCTCCAACTGCTTTTCAGGAGGGAGGACTTGTCTGCCTTGGCTCCAACCCAACTGAACATCCCTCCCTTACTGGCTCTACGAGTTCAACGGGCCCCTGCCTAATTTGCGGAAGGGATGAGATCTTGATTTGCGCAGATATTGAAGGAGCCCCACGACTACCACAGGGAACCCAGACTGCTCAATTCTCCAAGGCAAGAGTCACGCTGCTCAATTGTTTTCCAAATTAAGCATGCAAAGGTGACCTAAAACTATTTCAGGTAGATCTATATAGAGCAGCCACTAAAGACACCACTTGACTTCACTTTTATGTAACTCGTGAGGACATGAGGACAAATAAAAATCAGATGCTTGAACAAGCCATGTGATCATCCAACTTCATTCCATATCTGAAAAAAAAAAGAACCAAACTCTCCGGACTGCCAGAATAATGAAGCAACAAATGCACTAGAACGGTGAGGTCCCGAATGCTTTGGTTCCCCAAAGCAGAAGAGCACTTCAGCATGTTTTCAGCTGTCAGCCAGGTAGCGGTGCCTCCGATTTTAAAAGGAGCTGCTCAATCTTTAAACCAAGCTTAACAAAGTGCTCTGCTGGGCTTGCCACAGAGGGCTTTGCTCACTGCCACGCTCAGCTCTGCGCTCTCACATTTTCTGCCGTCCCCTTTGGTTTTCTAAGTGTCACTACAGTGAGATTTTTTCCAAGTCTTGGCTTTCTAAAAATGGTAGGAATGAAAAATACAGAGTAGGACTGACCACTGCCCTGTGATGATTAAACAAAATAAGCTTTCTGACACAGCTCTCCATCTGGAGGGATTTTTCCACCGCAGAACACCCGAGCTGGTCGTGTCTTACTGAAAACTCCCCAAAACAGGTACACGCAAGCTCTGAGCACCAGCTGATGACAGCCCCTCTGTGTCCCCACAGCTTTTCTTACTGTTAAAATCTTGATCTCTGATAAAGAAATGGCAGGGTCAGCTTGGTGTGCCCTCCCTGGGTATCTGCAACTCACTCCAAACACACACCTTCCTTATCGTGGGATTGAGCTGGAACACACAGTTCAAACCAGCCCTGTCTCACAGCTCACAGAATCAACAGGAACACTTGATAAAACTTACATTGTTCCACTGGGAGAGGTTCTACTTAATCAAGATATATATAAAAATATATATATTTAGCGTATGCTCAACAAACCCCTTTTTGCCAATGGTAATGGATTTGATGAGAACGTAGCTCCAGCCACTCCCAGCCAACAGAACTTGCCAGCAGACGTGGCTGGAGCAACTCCTGACTGTCCAAGGGGGACTCTACTGGGACTGCAGCAGAACAAGCCATTTCTGACCAGCTCCAGTGAGCTCAGCATCAGTTCTTGCATCTTCTGTAGCTCACATACTGCAGTTCTGCCATGAACAAAACAAAACAAAAAACCCAAAACATGTACTGCCTCCTCTCACTCCTATGGAGTCGCAGACTCAACTTTGCTTTTTCAAAAAGCATTTTCTTGCCTCATCTTCTTTCTGCCTATTCAGTCTGTCCATACAAGCATCTGTCAGATGTGGGAACTCGAAGAAGCCTAGAGCTGCAGGTATCCTGCTGTGAACCCGAACAGCACCACATGAAGCTATTTATTCTGCTGCATCAACAGGAAAGAAAGGCTCACGTGCTGGACAGCAAGAGCGGTCAATGCCACCAGAACATTTTGGACTGGGTTGTTTTGTTGGATTTTTTTCTTAACTTTTTTTTTTTTTTTCTTTTTGAAAGGAGCTGTTGGCACAGTAATCACTCACTGGGCTCTTCGTTTCCCTTTCCCCTTCTGATGTTAGCACATGTCATTTGAAGTGACACAACAGTAACCCCAAACAGGATGCTCCCTGCTGCTTTGTGGCAGGAGGAGGAGGGGATGGTAGAGCACCCAGAGGAGACCTGCACAAAGGAGAGATGGCACTGCCTGAGCTCTCAGACAAGACAGAACTAAAAAGAGAACAGAAAACTGCAAGGGAAAGTGAGCTGGACTTTTAACTCTTCCTCTCTCTGTGCATGTGTGTAAATACTAGTTTCCAAAGTAGAGCACCAGACAACAGGGGCAGTGATGATGAGGGAGGACATTATGAGGAGCAGGGAATACCAATCAGAAAGAATCCAATAAAATGTAGGCATTAAATCACAGCAGCACCACCCAACTGCTTCCAGCTGCATAGGGCAACTGCAGAATGCTACCACTTTATACTCATGACGCCCACTTCACACCCAGCATTTCCAGCCCCAGTTTGCTTTCTTTGTCCTTAGCAGCCATCACCATTCACGTCAAACCCCCCCAAAAGGTACCCACTGCACCCCTCTCCCCCCCTGCTTCAGTACTGCAATGCAGAAGATGCAGCCAGACCACCTCCCAGCCCTGGCCCCATCTCTCCATGAGCAGATACATCAGTGCTAGTCTCCAGCTGCCCTGGGCTGCAAGCACCACACTGATAAACACAGGGAACAAACTTACTCTTTTCCTCCACAAAACGACAATAAAAGTTAGCAATTTTCAAAGTTTTTCTCCATCTCTTCCACTGCCAGTATCTCAGCTTCTATTTATCCAGCACCTATGACTTCCCTAAACCCTTGGAGCTATGGTTCTGATCTAAGAAGCAAACAAGTGTCACATGAAAACACTTCAGGCTTGTCTAGAGTGTCCACACCTACTGAACTGATCTGTCTCACTGCTGGGGGTACACAAAAGACCTTACTACAAAAGAGCAGGAGAGCACTGCTGAACAAGGTCTGCTGCTTCGGGGTCTTCTGAGCACTCCAAGTTTCTACAGGTGCACATATGCTCCGAGCCACGGCTGCAGGTCACCTGGCTATATTCTGAAATATCTATCTCTATGTACACAGGACACACATACACAGATATACGTATATAGATAGAGATATAGGAGACAGAGATGTGAGAGTAGGATCTTTCTTGCTCTTAAGATCTCTTTTCTTCCAGCATAACAATCCTTTAGCAAAGCCCGAGGCTGTGGCACTGGAAGCCTTCAAACCTCACTGAGTTATGCTGAAGATTTTATAGGACTGGGTCATTTTGTATTTGCTTTCATTTTCTAAGTTTCCCCCCTTTTTTTTTTTTAATTTTATATAGAAAATCTCTTGTCAAACTCCCTGTTCCTCTGTCTCCTCCATCCATATGGATGGGAACAATTGCCATTAGAGGATTTTACTTTATCCTGCATGGTTTTTTCCTCCAATGTGGGTGTGGACTAGTATCATCTCTTGAGTGTAATTTAGCTGATAGCTACTAATACAAAAAGACCAGTCTTTAAATGAACAAATATCAAATCCTGGTGGAGAAACAAACACACCAGAAAAAAAAAACAAACCCAAAACAAAACACAACCAAAATAAACCAAACCAAAAACCAACCAAAGCTCAAACAAACAAAACCCCTAATATTGCTGTCTTACCTTCTGACCCCAATATGAAAAAACATCTTACAACCACGAGCTCTCTACAATTCTGAGCGTTCAAGTGAAAAAGAAAACCTGACCACGTGTTAAAATAGATACATTATCAAACTAACCAAAATAATTCATTTGAAGATGAGTGCACATTTGGTACAATGAGAAAAGTACTAAAATTTAAAGCAAGTGCATTAAATCAAAGCGATCTCTCTGCTTATCTTAAAGTTTGATGAACATTTCTGTTTATATAAGGATGTAATTCTGTTGCAGTCTCACAACAATTCACTTTGATTTTTATGTTGGGGGTTTTTTTTAATTCTATACTCTTTTAATTATGTCTGTTTTGGCAAAAAAAGAGGTCACGAGTTCACAATTAGCATCTCTTTTATGACTAGAAAACACATGTAGTTAAGAAACCAACATGCTCATTTTCACAGCTGCTTAACCCTCCATGCTGACAGTAGAACAATTTCCTTTTCTACTAAGAAAGTGGAGTAATTTCCAGTAACTCACAGCCGCTGAAATATGTTTAAGTACTGAAACAACCCAACCACCTTTTTCTGTCTTCAGTTCTATGTCAGAGTTTGGGCTGAGTTTAAATAGAAGCTCAGTCAGCGCTCTCGGCCAATTCCCTGTCCTAACATTTGAGGCATTTCTTCAGCTGTGTCTTAGGGGGGAAATACTGTTATTTTTCCTGTAGGAACAAGAAAATTCTGGCAGACTTTTTCCTTAACAGCTTCTCAGATGTTGAGATAATGTCATTCAAGTAGAAGGAGCGTGCGAGCAGGAGAGCGCTCTCACCCCACGCTCTGCAGCCTCTGCTCCCCGCGCACACAACCGCACCGCTTCTCTGTGCCCACTTTCCATTAACACCTGAACCAACACCGGGTTTCTACCCCTTTCTGGTATCAACTTTCACAAAAAAAAAAAAAAAATATTCAGCCAACTCTCCTAACAGCAAGAAGATTTTCTAGGTAGGTCTTCAAGGTGGGGGACAGGAAAAAAAAAAACCCCATGGGGAATCTCACTGCTGTTGGCTAGTTCCCCTCCCAGCTCACTGCCCACGTGCTTCTGACTACTTCTCCTCTTCCAGAATTACCCCCTAACGTGGCAAACCAAGTGCTGAGTCCACGCTCTTTAGAAGGCTGGTTTGGTGTCCCGTCCCCCCCCCGCCCGGGGACAAAGCTGTGTAAGGAACACATGAGGTAAGAGAAATGTGGGTGTGTAGTAGACAGTGTGTATTGTAGTAGCAGCTAGAAAGCAGAATAAAGTCAGTAAATGGAGATTTTGAGATCCTGGTATTCCCAGGAGGCTGGGAGTGGCCTTTATTGTGGTCAGCCACACTACAGCTGTTCCCTGAGCAAACTATGAAGCCACCTGTCTACTGTCTTCTTCCAACATGGGCACTCTGGCTGTCCCCATGTCTCTTCTGACGTGCCCACTGGAAAGAGCAACACAACGAGATAGAGCCAACCCAGAGCTTCGCAGGTACCCATGGGCAGGAGGCACCCAACAGCACGTGCAGGATTTTCACCAAAGTTAGAGCAAGCCAGCTCACTCAGACTGCTGTTCCGACAAACACTGCCCCTTGTCTCTCCCAGAGTGGAAACTGGCACAGAACTGGGGTGAAGATACTGCTCTGGCTTTAATAGGCACAATGCCAGGACCTGAAGTCAGGGCTGAACTGAACTCAAAGTTTTTTCATTTATCAACTAAACCAGATGGCTGAGAACTGTAATTTGGCTCCCAACTGTAATTTGGCTCCTGTTTCTTTCCAGTTATGTATCGCACAAGCTGAAAGGGTTTGTAGAAGGTTTGTGGTACTATTAGAAGTTCTGTGTTTTGTTGACGTTCTGGCTGGAGCAAGGCAAAGACATTTGAAGATGCTGCTGAGCGGATCTGGAGGAGCAACAAATACCATGGACAGGCAGGGCATGAACTGTACCTGCATTACAGGAAATACGATTGTTTCTGTGATGTATTTTACCCATTTGGGGCCAAAACCATGACTGACGATGTTGTGGAAACATCCTGGAGAAAAGAGGGCAGGATCAGTGCTGTGTCATAGGTCATCTCCAGGCTTCAAGATCGCTGCTTTCAGCAAAGGCCACCTCCCAGGTTCACACTTACTCTACAACTCATCACAAGGTACTGCTGGGTTGTTCAGGTGTTGAGGGTGCCTACAGCCGAGCTTACTGTTACTAAGCGACACTGGCATCACTGCAAAGAGTCCTTCACCTGCACAAAAGGAGGGTTTCTTTCAAGGCTGCAGTTTCAAAGGCAGCTGTGAGGTAAAAGCTGGAGAGTACCCAGAAAAATCACCCCAAAAGCATCAGGCAAGACGTTTTAAACCAAAAAGCTTTCACGTGGAGTCAAACTGCTTTAGTCCAGAAGTTTAATCACTCGATAAGGGCTATGAAATTAGATTTTCAGAGAAGACAGAAAGCTCTGTACAAACACCGTGGACTCAGGCTACACGCACGCACTGCTCACGTTCTACAGGCAGCTTGTGTAGTAGGTCTGTGCTGCACTTCACATGTTGGAACAGGTTCTGCTGCAGCCTATTGTATTCTGAAGAATAGTATCTACAGAAGCTATCGGCTGAAGAAAAGAAAAAGGCTGCACTTCTTACGCAAATACACAGAACTACCTCAATTAAAAGCTTCAGTCGAGCGCTAAGCAACAGCACAAAGCGTCGTGAAAATAAATAAATCCTTTTTGAGACAGACTACATCATAACCACTCACTTCTACAGAGTGCGGCACGTTTGGGTACGTACACGGAGAAATAAGTGATTTATCCTGCCAAGGACTGCCCCCTTTGAATCTAATTGTTAGGGTCACGTTCCTTAGGCCCAGCAGCATCACATATATACCTTGTGGAAATTAATTTTTTCAAAGGAATATTTCCCCTCTATGAATTCTGTTACCACTCGGTGTAAGGTGGAGTGGCTGGTGCACTAGTGAGTCATTTACAGATGACTAGAATTACCTCCTGCTTTTTATGGGCATAAATTATTATTCCTCCAGCAGGTATTTGGTAGTTTATTGTTCTCTATCTATACCACAAAGCACAACATTTTTCAAGTCCTCAGAGATGAATTCTGCTCTTGGCTGATTCTGGAAGCCCAGCACAACCACGCTGTGGATTCGCTGGTGCAACTGAGCTCTGCATTTTTCCTGACGTTACTCACGAACATGTGATCTTGCAGACGTTCTGCTCCAGATGTGGCAACAGGAGAGAACACAGCCCCTGAGCATGAAACCACCATATGTGCTACTTTCCACTCGTAAACACGCTTCTAAAGCGGTCACCTCCAGCATTCAGCCAAAATTACACCACCAGTTTCAGGCTCCAAGTCACACTGGACCAGTTTATTCCAGCACAGAAGCCTGAATTCATTCAAGCTGTCACCGTGAGCATACACTAACTCAAAAGTGTACACACAGCAAAGGATAAAGCCCCTTGAAAACGCAAGAAGGACAATCCATCAGTCAACCAGGGGAGAGGATCATCCCAAGAAAGCAAGGTTTGCCACGTGAGACATGTAAACACACTTTCGGTCACCAGAAAACACGTGGTGGAATTGTTTCAGAAAAGAAGACCACCCCACAGTGGACAGATAGGTACATACCTCTTGGCCCATCTTCATGCCCCTATGACCTCACTTGGAGAAGGAAGGAAAAACCAGCACCTCTGAGTTTGCAGCAACACCTTTTTACAACACTTGCCAGCGTAACCCAAACGCAGAGAAGCATTTTTACTCTTATACCTACAGATACATTTTCAGACACACAGAAACCACGGCAAGAAGCCAGCCTACTCTTTCTCCCACAGTGGAGACAACGAGCCAGCTCCCCCTGTCTCCACAGCACAAGCACAAGAGCAGGGTCTGTCTCAGCCCTGCTGGGTCAAAGCCGCAGAGCAGAGGACAGCAGACACCCACACCTTCCAGAGGGAAAACCACCACACTTGCTTGTCTGGCACATCCAAGAAAAAAAGAAAATCAAAGGATTCTCCTAAGCTGCTGTCAAAAATCCTAACTAGTACCACGGCTCAAACACCTACCTAGTAGAGAGCCCAGCGGTAAAAAGGCAGCATGTGATTCACTCGCTACAGCTGCTCCTCAAAAAGATTTCTGAGTTAGAGGAAGGAGGTGAAAAGCTGGAAGGGGAACCAAGAAAGCAGCTGTTCCAAGGGCAGCTTAGTGAGGCGAGAGACCTCAGGCCATCTTCAGACAACCTGTGCCATCGCAGGGGGAGGAAGCGAGGTTGCAGGCCGGGAGGAAGCTAAGCACATGCTGATGGCACTGGCCTCGTGATGTCCACTGAGGGCAGAGCAACCTTGTGATGCCAAGTTCTCAAGTCACCTCAAAATCCCTACCACCATGGGAGATGCCAGCACGAAAGGCAATAAGGGTGACCCTTAATCTGGGTATTTGCTCATTCTGTATCTCTACCTCCTTCTAAAATAGCATAGAAAACACAAGCAGAGGGTTTCTCCACTCCACCATTCTCATTCCTTGCTCCACAGGCAACGGGAGGAAGCCGCAGTGAAGCAAGAGCCAAGCAGGGCGAGTTCCCACCAGGGCAAAGGAAAATCTTCCAAGGCACAAAGTCAAGTAGGCACAAGCACCCCAACACTTTTCACATTACTTGCTCATTCTCTGTACACTTAGCACAATGGGGGTACCAATCCAAGTTAATTCCTTTGGATCTGACTATAATACGAGTAAAAAACAATCACCGGCCAGACCACCGACCTCTGAACCACAGCTCCTTCAGGCACCACGCAGACCCAGCTCGTGGCGCTGCCGTATCCAGAGCTAGCAGAGAATTTTCAAGGACATGCTGGATCTTTTAGCAGTGACACAGGCCTACCTGGAGAAGCACTTGGGAGACCTACAGAGCAGTGTGAAGGAAGGTTTGGAGAGTGGCCCCTTCAGCAGTTTTTATGAGTCTGTTTCCAAAAGTTGACTCGAAGTACCGAAAGGTACATAAAAGCTCAGATGACAGGAAATGCAAACCAGAATTTGGCAAAAACGAGTACTTTAGAAAACAAAAATCTATTCCCAACTACAGGCCAAAAGTCAGCACAGCGATAGAGAAAAGTGCACATAAATCAAAGTGAAATATTTACTGAAACTTGCTACACTCAAGCTAAGGAATACAACCGAAAAGCAAAACACTTTTCCAGGGATGTTACAGAAAAAGAGATGGTTTTTTGGTTTTGGTTTTTTGGTTTTTTTAATAAACCCCAAAACTTAAGGGCCATTAAAGGGCAGAAATGAGTTTAATAAAAACACAAGAACATTTTGGATGAATTTGAAAGAATATGAACTGTCTTTAAAGATTATGGGACAAAAGCTTTTTAAATTCATCAGATAAGTGGAAAAGACAAAAAGCTGGAGCTATTACAAAACAAAGTCCAGCTAAAGCTCGTTTTGAAGATAGACTTTGAGGTGGTGAGATTCCAGGAATTTTACAACTCCTGGTGAAAGACTTGCAGAATGCCAGAAGTGAACAAATACCAAAACACAGGATTTCATTAATAGCAGATTTTGGTCAGACTGGCTTGATGCAGACAGTGCTGCTGAGGAGCAGCTTTACAAAGCCTCGTCAGGCACTGTTAGGAGATGGGATTTGTTCGCTGCATCGCTCACAGGGACTGACAGAGATTTGCTCCCCTGGGTTCAGCCAGGCTGTACACAAAGCTACCTGCTGTTGATAGAAAAGCCTTTGACTGGGTGGAGCGGGACACCTCGTTTGCTGCAGAAGGTTAATTGAGTAAGAACTTCACACTGGTTTGTCAGTTCAATTGTTGAAGTGCTCTCTCAGACCTGGTGGTAACTGCAGTGTCCAGAACCTGCCGGCTCCAACTCCTTCAGCATCTCATGAAGCCACACGTTAAAAATGGAAAGCAACAAGGCAATCTGCAGTGGTTACCCCTGCTCTGAGCACAGGAGGAACAGAACAAACACCAAACAGCCCTGTAACAACTCCACATCCTTTATGTCACCAGTACCAGCTGCCTTCAGAAATAATGAGAAAATTTACCAAGAAGTTTTGAGGGTAAAACTTTGACTGGAAACAATCAGTGTAAAGACAACTTTCATGTTCCTCCTTCACCTTATTCCAGCCTCCACTTCAAAAAGTCCCCAGTTACACATTGTTAGATGTCTCCACCTCTTTGCAGCTGATGTCAAGAAATTAGCTCTTGGTTCCAGAGGCTATTATGCCTTTGTAAGAAAGCATGTAGCAGTTTTAGTGAGTAACAATGACCCTGCAGAGGAACTGGCTCGTGAAGCATCTTTGTATCATGCTACCCATTTCCAACTCTAGGATTATTGCAATTCCCTTGAGGAATCCTGCTGCCAAAGAAAGGAAACAAATCTCAGGATACCATTTAAAGTCACTGCCACGGAGAAAAGAAAGAGTTTGGGCTGATGGGGGATACCTGCCTAGACAGATCTCAGGAAATACTACTTTGCAGCCAGCCCTGGGCCCTTCATATCTCAGGAACCTGGCAAACTATTCTCTCAATAAAGGAGCAGCACATTTTACACAAGCACCCCCAAAAAACCACGTTTCCAGGATGACCAGAATCTGCCTTCTTCCCAAATGAAGAAAAGAACATTCCAAGTTATTTGTTCCTCTATCTTCCCACTTTCCAACTGCGCTCATCCTCAGAAATACCCAGATAACCAAAGCAAACCCCCAAAGGAAGAACGTGCCCAGAGATACTCAGTGCCGTTGGCAAAACTCGAAACTGGAAGGGGTTCTTTCAAGCTTGAACAATTACCACACAGCTGTACCTCTACAACAGGTGCTTCAACAAGAGCAAAACCGAGTTGCAAACATTGGTGGAATGCCCCTTGGGGTGAGATGGTTCTTTAGAGCTCCCTAGGTTAAAGGAAAAGAAAAAAAAAAAAAAAAAAAAAAAAAAGACACCAAAACTTTTATTGAGCTGCAGTGTAAAAAGAACTGCTAATTAATAACCCCCTCTAGCCCCCAGCAAGGTGGGAAGACATCCATGGGAACAAGTATTTGAACTTTACACAGAAGATGGAAATAAACACCCAGTTTTCCTCCTACAGACAACCCCAAAAAGGTCCCAGTCCCATAATTCAGTATTATGGGACCATTCCTCTCCCTCTGCAGTCAATTAACAGTGCTCCAAGCCCAATTAAAACCTCAACAGACACACTCTCCTGCAACCCCTCCCGCCACAGTCCTTCCAGCTGTATTTACCCTGGGCAATAGCGCCCACGTATCGCAACAACAAAGATCTAACGCCCGAGACCTCTCGGTAATTCCTTGAGCTTTGGGCTCGTTCTACTGAGCCAGTTTTAAAGCTGGTTGAGGTATCGGTGGTTTAGCAGCTCCCTCTTCCCTCAAGCTGAGCCCTAGAAAGGCAGGAAAGAAATAGTAGCTGGAAATGGGTCTCTGTGGCAGTAATACCAATGCGTGGTGGAATGCTTTGTGCGACCATCTAACACCTGGCAGAAACGCCTGGTGGCTTCTGCTCACTCTAAGGAAGTTTCTGTAAGATTGTTTCCATTTTACTGAGGGGATGGATCAGAAAATTCTGGAACAGGGTTCCTTTAATTGCTGTTTAAAAATGTATATCCGTTTTAGACCTGTACAGCACACAACTCATGGGAAGAGCTTTTAGAAGAGCTTTTGGTTTGGGTTTTTTTTTTCCCAACAGCAGGAATACTTTGATTCTAAAAAATCTAGAAAACAATACACCTGGAATCTCATATTCCTAATAACTTTAACAGCCCAAGGCTGGGCTGAGCTCTCCTGTCACCAGCCAGTGCCAGATGCTACAATACAGCCAAGAGCTCCTATTTATAGCAAAAGTTACCCTCGGGGAAAATCCACTCACGTGAGGATTATTTGCAGTAGACAGCGGGTACTCTACAACCTCGGAACTTAAGGGTTTGTCTCTTCTCTAGAATACTTGCAGGTGTTTCTTGTAAACAGATTTTACCACTGAAATTTTCGATATTCTTGCTTGCCATGAGAATGTTGAGCTCTACCAAGAGACTTCAGTCTAAGGGCCAAGCCTGCCAACTACCCTCAGTTAAACTAAAAGAGCTAAAATATTAATGCGTAGTGGATCTACTGCAATTTCCTAAGGCTTCTGCTGTAAAATAAACTGCTTATTTTTATATATATATATAAAAATATTAAAAATGTCAAACTAGTACATCAGGAAATACTAGACCCAGACTCAAAATTTCACTCACAAGACAGAGATTCTGGATGGGGGGGGAAGAAAAAAACGCCAACCACCCAAAAAACCCTACAAACAACCCAACAATTAAACAAAATAATACTTTTCAGAGGAAATGTATTTTATTTTTGAAATGGTGTAAGCTCAGATTAGGTAGAATTTACATCCTGGTAGCTTTCCACACTAAGCCTGATGGAAATGCAAAATACATTCATAGTCAGAAGAAGAATGAGCATCAAAGTGATCCTTCAGCGCTCTGCTGTCCTGATGTCACTGTCAGGAGTGGCTGGGCTGTTCTCTCTAAGTACATATTATTCACAAAATACATATTGAGAGAATTTATGGGTTTGGGGTTTTTTTTTATGGCTGTTCTACAGTCTCCTCAGTAAGCGGACAAAGCTTTTGAAGTGAAGACAGTAAGAAATAACAGTGCTTGGAGTTCGTGGAAAATGTTCTGTTATTTGGAATATAAACAGATGATAACAGATCAATCTAGAAACACAACCTTGCCCCACTCAAACTGATGAGGCTGCTACCTTCAGGTTTCCTGGAACCAGGACTAACCCAGAGTGCTGGTTGCCAGTCTCTAAAGACCCAGATGTATTAAATAACGGTCTTTATTTTGTGTATTATCCAAAAGTTTCACCGGTAACTGATAAGAGCAGACATAGCAAGGATTAACTAAAGACTTATCCCCATTTGGAAAATGAAAGCAGCCTGTTCGGCACCATGCCGGGAGGTATCCGTATTAGTCTTCCAAATGGAAAACTTGGCTCTTCTAAATCAGAGCTGGGTCTCCCACCCCACCAGAGCCTCAGTCAGAAGAGCCATCGGCCTCCTCCTGGGATCTTATACCTGTGGGTGCGCCAAAAAAATCCCCAAACAGCTGCGAATTCACTAGTTACCAGTTGACAGTTTGCATCACAAAGTGAAACGGCGCTATGTGAATGGAGGAGGGAAAAGCAGACAGAGGGACCTATCTCCTTTAAACTTCACCTCCGGTTTGGCACAAAACGATGCAGGTGAAGCGGGAAGAAGAGACCTTACCGAGCGCTCACTCTCTCTCCCTTCACCACAGGCATGATCCCCACATCTCTGCCCCAGCACCCGCGCTGTAGCTGTTGAATAAACCCCCAGTCCCTCTCCAAATCCATCGCTAATAAAGAGATGTCTTCACGGTGGGGAAAAGGGAAGGAATTACACAGAGCAGCCCCAGTGCCCCTTCCCCACCAAAGGGGCTGCTCCCAGGATTAAGCTGATTTAGAAAATGAGATGACACAGACATGATGGAAACATTTTGTCTCTTAAAAAAAAAATCATTAAAAAAGGAACCACCTGAGCAGTAAATAGCAGAGAGGTGTGCGAAAAGCTACATCTCTAGAAGGTGTGGGGCACCAGTCAAAACACCAGACCCCAGGTTGCGTCCAGGAGTATATCCTGACTCTACAAGAACACAAAAAGACCCCTCCATATTCTCTGAAACCCTCAATGCTTAAATTACTGCGGATACACCATTAACCATCTAAACTGCTCCATCGTGCCAATGCACTTCAGAGGAATATCCCACCACAGCAAATTAAGCCCATCCGTGAGAGACCTCCCTTCACAGAGCAACCTCAAGGGATGATCATTTGTAGGCAATCAATTTGAAGGCAGCGGGTGGGAGGAGAGCTTCACTGCACTGTTAGAAGCTTTCAAGGAGCACGTAACTCTTACTAACGAAGCGTGCTGCATCCGCATCCAAGTCGAGAACTGCACTTTAAAACGATTTTGCAGGTGACATCCTCACCACGCCAGCCGCGACTAGGGCTGGGATGCTTTTGAGCGTCAATGTTCCCCGCTCGTGAAACGTCGCTTATTTTACAGCCACAAAAAAAAAAAAATACCTGTTTCCAAACAAACCAACCCCTGAGGAGGCCCTGGGTAGTTTCTAGGCCGTGGCGTGCGAGCAAAACCTCTCCCCGCACAGAGTTCTCACGCAGGACCGTGATTCGGAACCTCCGCTGAAATCCCACTGAGGGGTTTGGTGACCTCAGGGCTGACCCGAGCAGAGAGAAAGGTCTCCTGGAGATGGGCTCCCCTTCCCTCCTCCCCGGGTTGCGCTTGGCACCTCTCCGCGGATTCAGTTTTTGTCGCGGTTAGGACATGACAAATTTCACCAGAAACCCTACACCGCTCTTGGCAGCGGCCAAAACTTCACGTTTTCTGCCTCTTTCCTCCACGTTTCTGAGGTGGCTCCCTGGGGATCGCCAGCTGCTTGCCCGCCTCGGGCGGAATGGCGCCTTCCCCCCACCCCCCCCTTCCCCGGCCCGCAGCATCCCCGGAGGGAGCCGCGGGGGGCCGGGGGCCCCACACCCGGCGTTGATCGCGACCGGGCGAAACCCACAGGAAGGCGGCGACGAGTCGACCTGGGGCTGAGCCCCGCTACGGTGGGGGGTGGGGGGGCGCTGAGGGGGAGTCAGCCCAGCCCAGCCTTGAGAAGAGGCGGCCCCCGGGAGAAGGCAGCGAGGCGGCCCCGACGTGGCGGCCCCGGGGGCTCCCCCGCCCAGCGCTCGCCCGAGGGGCCCGGGCTGGGGCACCTCAACGTCTCCGGAGATCCCGCGGCGGGGGACAGGGGGTGAGGGGGACGGAAGCCCGGGGCCAGCGGTACGTGCGAGGCGGAGGAGAGCGGAGGGGGGAGCCGCGCTGCAGCACGAAGGGCTGCAGCCGAGGGCGAAAGGGGCTGCGGCCGCCCTCCTCCGAAGCAGGGCGGACGGCGGAGAACGGCGGAGAACTCGGCGCAGAAGTTCGGCCCCGTCCCGGTTACCTGAAGACACAGTCGTCCCGAGGGTCCCTGGTCGGGGAGATCAGCCCGTGCTTCTTATTGAAGAGCTTCTGGAAGAGGGTGGGCGGCATCTTGGGGCGCCGCCGCTGGGCCCCCGCCGCCGAGGCGCTGGGCTCCGCGCAGCGCCGTCCCCTCGCCGCGGCTAGTTCCGCCCGCCCGACTCCATTCGGTGTCACAGTCATATGACAGACATTAGTCACCCGCCGCTGCCAGGAGGGGAGGGAGGGAGGGACGGACGGCGGGGCGGGCCCGGCGGGGCGGGGCGCGGCGCTGACTGGCGGCGGCCTGACGCGGGGAGCAGCAGCCGGGGCCCCGCGGTCAACCTCCCGCCCCCCCCCCAAGCGGGACAGAGGGGCCCCTCCGCGGCGATAAACGCGTCCCTACAGCCCCGCTCGCCTCGGCAGCGTTCCAGGGGGAGATGGCGGCGGCTCCCCTCCCGCCGCGAGTCTCTGGGGGTGGGGGGAAGCCGGGGCGTTTCCCCCAGGGGCCGGGCAGCGAGGGCGGTGATAACACGCCGGTGGTTTGTTTTCGTTCTGCAGCTGGACTTTAAAACAGAAGCAGCCGAAAGGCAAAAAAGATGCCAAGATGGATGTAGCAAAGGCGCCTGCGGGGGGAGGCGGCTGTAGACCACCCCTAGACCACAGACTTTTTTTACCCTAAAGCTAGAAAATCCATCTTTTTCCCTCCCCCCTCGACAAAATGATTCTGCTGCAGCCGGGGCAGAAGATCACACCTCAGGTGCACTCACTCCCTAACCTACCCCGGGCTGGAAGACACATATTTGCACTCAAGAGGAAGCCACCATGACCCATAAAATACCCAGAGATAAAATATCTAGAACCTAATACCCAACAGGTGAATCCCAAATAAGCCACCACCCCCCCAAGCATAATAGATTTTATAAAATGAAAGCAATCTGTGGATTTTAGCAAAACTTTATTAAATACTTAAGTGAAATGGAAACAGTGGATAGAGTTAAGTCTCCTTCAAAGTCTCCCTGTTCCAAAAGTTTAATTAAGGACTGACAAAACTGACTCATCTGCTTTCCCTAGAAAATGGAATTAAACTAAAACAGCGTATGATGTAAGATTAAATTAAGCAGATTATTTTTAAAAGGGATAATTTAGTGCATGTGTAACATATCTGTATAATGATTCCTCACAACCAGCCATCTGTAGGAACTTTGGTTTTCCATCTACCAGAAGTTGAAGGCAATTTTAACAGAAAAGAGGAATTAAGGTTGAGATGCATCTTTTCCCCCTTGTTCTGTACAGAAGACACACCGGCCTTGCCACACATTTACAGATGACTGATCTTTACCTCCTTTCACCAAGTGAAAGCCTCCTGGCGTCAAGGCAGGCAAGTAAATACAATCTCAAACACAAAAAGTCCTCAGGGAACACTATGAAATCATAGAATTTTGTCCAACTTGGCTTTCAGTAGTTTCAGAATGTACAGCAAGGAAGATTTGGCTAATCTCAGGCGTGTTATTATCAAAGCTGATAAGAGTCCCTTTAAAAGTAAATACGAATCTATTTCAAAACTCCTAGAGCAAGTGATTCTGACAGGCCTGACAGACATACCTTAATGGAGTGGAGGATGGACAGCCAGAGAAAAAAAGGGATAAACGCAGGTTTAATTATCCATTTTCCTGTGAAAACCTCTCCGTAGGCAAATCTTTGCACCTACACAAAGAGCTTGAATTGCAACTTCTGTGTCCGTTCCATACGTGTTGCCTCAGACCCAAAACCCCTCTCCATTCAGTCTTGAGAGATGAGGAACCAAACGAGAACCATTTGCATCTAAGATTTTTTTACCTCCAGCAGAAGTACACGCACCCCGACAGCTCTCTGGTGCAAGAAACAACCATCTTTCATCGTCGCTGAGCACTTTAAGTCAGAGTCACCTAGAAGCACACTTCAGATAACAAAAATAACCAAACAGCTTTAATGAAAAACCTCTTCTAGATTTACATATCATACATTTACTAACCATGCATCCACAAGGCACAGTTCCCAGCGGCTCTCGCACGGACTGGCTCACTGCGAGCAATTCCATTCAAGCCATTAAGAATTCATCGTGTCTGGGACATGACAGAGCAGCTCTATTGACACTGAACAGATTTCACTCCTCGATCACTGCACAAATAAGCTCTTCTGTACCACCCGTTAACTGCTGTGACCCGTAACCTTTACCCCGCTACGATGGAAAAGCCAGTTTCCACTTTGAATGAAATTTTATGTGGTCATTCTGAAGTTCAAAACCAAAACATGGGAAAATGCCTTCCCTTTGAGAAAAGCAGAACAAGAGCAGATATTGTTGCAGCCTCAAAATGAATACAGCTTCCTTCCCTGGGGCAGAGAGCTGGCCTGGTAATTAATTACACTTTCTCTAAGAGTCAGACAAAAGATGAAAATAAGAAGCAGCGCTTCCGTAACTGAAGGGAAGGGAGATTGTGGTTTGTGCTGTTTGTCCTCCTATACAGCCTCATCACATCAAGAAAAACAAAAAGCAAAACTTCTGCAATATTCAGGCTGCTATTTTCTTTACTCTCCAATTAGTTTGTCAGAATTGGTCTGTTCTTGTAAAGAATCTACAAAATGGTTTGGGGCAAAATAAGAGCTCTTAGAACACCTCTACAAGAAACACCTTTTTTATTCTGGACCATTCTTTACTTGAACAATCATTATAATCACAACTGACTACAACTTTCAGTTTTGTTTAAAGCTACATCAAGGAGCTCACCTCTATCTCCTAGGGGCTTCTAGATTCTTGCATAATTACCAGTGGCTTAGAATTTGCAAGAACAGGGATATTGATAATTAGAAGCATACCCGAGAGGACTCCAAGGAATTATTGGCAGAACTCATTCTGCTAACACTTAAAAGAAAAAAAGAAACAACTTCATGGTGTAATTTTTAACCTTAAGCTATATAGTATGTTTATACAATCCTTGTTCATAGGCTAATCTAGCAGCACTTATTTGCACTTCCTTCTACCCCTGAGCAATGGGAAAAGGCCCAGGGTCTGAACTTTCACAGGTATTTTCAAATGTAGTCAAACTAATTAAAAGTTGTGGATTTTACAAGTCTTCCTGACATGCTCTTTTTGCAAGTACAGAACTATTTTCCAGGGCATGAATATTCTGGGTGATAATACTGAGAAACACCCTTCAGGAGGTTTGGAAAGCCACTCTATCCTTTTCAAACATTGAAAAACTTTCTGTCTGCTGAAGAATCATCTTTATGGAATCCTTACAGAAGGATGTCCAGAATAAGATCCAATTGCTTGTACAAAATATTTAATTTTCAAGTACTTCATTAAAGCATTTGCAAGCTTACTGCAAAGCATTATACTAGATTCCAAACAGTGTACATGCCAAAAAAAAAATTACAGCCATTAATTACTGGTTAACAATTCTGTTTCACCTCCCTGACACAGTAGCAAAACAGCTCTTTCTTCTGTTGACTCCTGCTGAAAGCCAGAAATCTCATCAGTCTTCACAGAAGATCCAATTTTTATCATTTGTAATGTTATCTGGGGAAAAAAGTGATAAGTTAAATGCTATCTAGTAAAGGTGAACATTCTCAGGTGTAAGAGAAAGCTCCTCAACCTCACGAGCTGTTTAGATGTTCACAGATATCTATGCTATCGTTTGTTTGAAGGAATCTGAATCTTGTAGGTCAACTGCAAGCGAGAAGAGAACAACAGTTTGAATGTATGGATGTTCCTAAAGAAAAAAAGCATTGTCTGAAACACTCCTTGAGCAAAGATGAGAGCTTCCAGCGTAAAACAAAAACCAAACCACCACCACCTCTAGGCAGCCTAACACCCAGTTCCCAAGCAGTAACAAATACAAACTTCTTTTCTGACAACACTTGCTGCTTTCCAAGACCCAGTTGCCTCCCAAGTACACCCTACGCTCTCTACTACCACAGGTCTCCTGGGCATGCGACTTAACATCCTTGTTCTTTGTTCTGTGGAGATGCATCAGATGGTTGTCAGTTAATACATACACACATTTAAAAGCACTTCTCTGCGTGCTACGTGCTGTATCTAACTCAATGGAATAAAGCAGGAGAGTATTTGGGCCTAGAGACAGCAATTCCACAGAAAACGTGTGTGCTCAGTAGTTTTGAAAGCTATTATGCCTGTGCAGTATCTCCATATTAAATTAAAATGCCATAAATGACAAAGAGAACATGCAGAAAACTTGCAGGCATTGTAAAGAACTACTTTAAACTTAGGAAGACAGATGCCATCCAGTGGCACACGGAGGAACTTCGAGAGAGATAGAAAAGGGAGGGGTTTTTACCTCCATGGGAGTGGTGACATAGCTTTGTACACCGTTTTCCTTTTTAACAAAAACCTAGGAAGTGAAGGAAGGAGTTTCCCCTGCGTTAAGGGTCTCAGGAGAAGAGAAACCGGTAATCTTTAAAGAAAAAGATGCCCTATTACTTTTTTAGGAGGAAGAAATACTGGGTCCTAAAAGAGCTCAGTTTAGCAGAGCAAGACACAAACCACCAGTGCGGAAAGCTGCAGTCAGACACATTCACCCTAAAAATAAGGCACAGGATAATAATTTACTAAGCAAGCTGGTATCTTTTCCAGGGAGTCTCTATAGAGGAGTGAAGCTCAACCCTATGTTTAGGAGGAGCCTGAAGAGGTGCAGATATTCCTGCAGCTACCTACTAGCACCTTCTGGCCTCAGCGCTCTAGCCTGTGAAATGGGTAGGCGATATTCAGCCTTAAAACCAAACCCAAACCTTTAAATGCTCAAATAGCCAGTTACCATCCACCCCATGAACCTCTTCTGTGTTCTGTTACCTTCAGGCACTCCTTTGGCAAGCCAGTACTCTTTGGTGCTAACTGGAATTTGACGAAGCCTGGGGGGCCTCCGGCGCGGTGAAGTTCCGACAATGGAGCAGGTTTGTCGCCTGTCACACAGAGGCTGAAAAAATTAAGTGACATTTCATTCACACAACTATTTTCCATTGACTCTTCTAGCTTTCTGCTAGGGGAATGAGAGATGACATGTAGGCTTCGAGGGACATCTCTAGAAAAGAGTTATCACTACTTATGTATACTTAATATGTTACCACAAAGGGTGGCAGAAAGCTTCAGAACTGCAGCATTCTCCTTAGCTATTTGCAATGCTGTAGAACTGAAATACAGAGATGGATTTAAAGAGTGCAGTAAAATAAGATCCTTAAAAATCTTCTTTGATCTTTGATTTTGTGGAATAGTTTCTTTTTCTGAACTTTGAGATGCAGTAACCATTTCTTCCTAACTTACATAAGGACCTGTGGTATTCAGGAATAGGTCCTCTCCAGGTGAGGCTTTGCAAAGTGGTGACAAGCTGAGCTACAGCTCCATCAAAATACAAATCCTGCAGCAATAACTGCCCAGTTAAATAAGAGACAACAATTCAAATTAGCCAGCACTTGTTGACTCATGCAAAAAAAACCCTTCTATTGCTTCAAAATCATTATTTAGGATTCAAACAATTCCTGTCTTCAGCCTCCAACAAGATTCCAGGTAAGGGTGCTGGGTTTACATTAGAAGATGTAAAAACCCAAACCTAGGGGCTTTTTTTCTTGCACTTTTTTTTTTTTTTAACTGTTCAGCCAAGAGAATTTAACATCTAGCTTGTTGTGTAACTCATACTGTAGCCTAAGCATAGCCAGAATTTGACTGTACTGTGAAGAAAGATTTGCTTGCTTTTAATCATTAAAAAAAAGTATCAGGCTAGACGGATCTAGCTCTGCAGGCTGAGAATAACCAAGATGTTTTAGGAATTTAGTTTCCACCATGATCAGCACAATGGAACTCATTTGCTAAGCCAGAACAATGAAGAATTCAGAATGGGTTTCAGATTCTTTGCTCTTTAGTACTAGTCCTGCAGTGTCCCCCAGTACACAATGCTATTTACAACTCCATTTACAGTTACTAATAGTACTTTAGGTACTGATTAAGTCACTTTTTTTTTTGTCTTATGCTCTCCAAAATAAAGACTAAGAATTGGTTTGCTGCAGCACAGACACATTTCAGGTCCCTTTCACAACTTGGGGATAAAGGACTTCCTACCGCTTCTCAGATTTAGTTGTAACTTTTTTTCATGATTCAAAACTCTCTCTTCCCTTTCATGCCTCTGCTGACCCATGGGACACAACAGGAACACTTACCCCCACAGCATCTGTCTGCTCGGATGGCAATACCTCTGCTGATCCTGGGGCATCAGGCTGTCTGACTGACGAGGTACCTTCTTCTAAATTCTTTGATTTTTTTCCTTTTCTCTTAGGCATTAGCCTTTTAGATTCAGCAGTTTGATTGCCAGGCTAAAGGGAGAAACAATTACAATTTGTGTTATAAAGTAACTGTTTATAGCCTTGGTAAGCACTAACCAAGAGTCCCACAGCCCTGCTCGAGCTCTACACAACCAGTTTGGTATCACTGACACAGTCAGTCTGACAGTGAGCTTAGGGGACACCCGTGACTATCGCTGCTACCCCAAGGGAGAAGCAAGCTACAGCTTCACTCTCTGCCACCGTCTGCAGGGAGCCCTTCCAGGGGAACTGCTACAATTCCAGGTGGAGTTTTCCACCTACACAAGAAAGGGGCAAGTCCTCTCTGTTACAACCTGGCTGATTTGTTAAGGATCTTTCACCTTTCTTTCCGGTCCTAACGGTGAAGAACAGCGCATACCACTTTTTAGGTCTGGAGTTCTCTCTCTTGCGGCTGTAATTTTACAGACTTTTTTTCCTGTGATAAATTTCCAACAAATTAATCCATTTTGAGACAAAAGACCACAGCTACTCTCCAACCCATGCCTCACAGGATGGTTTTCAAAGAAGGATGATTCCAAAGCCACCCATGTAAACACGTTTCCTCCCTTCCATATAATCCTCAGCTCCTTCTCCCTGCCAACAAGGCTGCTTTCCTCCTCTCCTTGAGGAAACAAGGTTGCTTATTAATCTTGTGCTCACCTGGCTGTTTACTGCTAGACATGCACACTGCAGGAGCAGAGGAAAGGCATAATCACAAAGTCTTTGCCAGTGGCAACTTCTGCTTCTATTAGAGTCCAAATTAAGCAGGGGAAAATTACGTGGTACGTGGGCCAGAGCCAGAATTGCATCAGTCACAGTTCAGAACTCTAGTTACATGAGGGAGTCCTCATGGTATTTGTGAGGCTGGGATGAAATAAGTTCAAGTAAGGAGCATGACACAAACAGTTCTGTTCCTGGGTAATTTACATAAGAAATGCTAATTTTCATTGAGCATCACAGGTAATTAAATAGAAAAAAGAAGAGTTTGAGGGGCTTTTCTGTTCTTCTAACATGTTAATTAGAACCAAATCTTATTTACAGGGAAGATTTTCAATTCACACTTTCCCTTCCAGACACAACTGAGCTTAGGCTGGGCCAGGGGACAAATGACACACTGGTTCTGATATTTTGCCATCATTTAAAGTTGCGTAGAATTTTCTGTTGCCTCACAGCTAGTACAACTGCTTCAGGTCATATCTTACCTGCCAGAGTAGTTGAAACATTTAATGCTGAAGAAGTGCAATTGAAATTTGATGGTCTCTTTCTAGGAGAGGAGGAAAAAAAAAATAATTGAACAACTATTCTGAATTCATGTTAACATTCAAACAAAACAATGTATAAGGAAATCCTAGGGAACTACAGACTGAGTGAAAAGGGATAGAGGTCATCTTAAAATAAGTTGTTAGTGTGACTTCATCACACTTGACAGTTACTGGATAGTTTATCATCTAGTCACACAGCTTATTCTGAAGATACTTGCAATTTAAGACCCACAGAAGACATTCACTGAAATAAAGCACTCAGCACTGGAGCATGCTAGGGCAGAGCATCTTTGAGGATGCAGGGGAAAAAATTAGGCTCACAAAAACATTCAGAGTGAACTGTGTGGAGATCTGTAACCCTGTAAAGCTTGAATGAATGAGTTATGAATGAAAATGTCTGAATGAAAGACTGGAAACAGTGGCACAAGGGTTAAAGAACTGGAACTGTTCCTTGAAAACCACTCCCGGTACTCAGGGTTCTCTGTCAGGACCTGGAGGCCACACTGTGACAAGGCCAAGTATAGATCACCCTTCACTGTGATAAAACCACACCACGGATGAGTTGTCAACATAAAACCCAGCGTCCTAACCACAGGAGGGTGGCAGTAGGGTCACAGTGAATCACCGACACCGATCCACTTCCCGCTGGACACAGGATTCCAAACAAGAAAAAGCTGCCAATGGGCAGCAACCTGGCCCAAGATTTACAAAGGCTGAATTCAGCAAGATTCAGAAGCAGAGGAGTACCCCCGATAAGCTGAGGATTCCTAAAGGACATGAAATATCTACCCCAAACCTCATTTTGTCCTGAGCAAGCACAGAATGCCAGAGACTCAACGAGGACTCAACAACAGGTACCCTCGATTCTTTGGGCTGCACAGGCCGTCCTGGGCACGCGCATCTCGCTGCCGGCGGCTGGATGAAATCTGACAGAGTAAGTGCAAGTGCCTAAAAGCAACTTAGCTGGGGACCTTGTAAATAAAATGTCACCTTCCTCTTCCATAGTATAAGAAAACTCTGTGAAGGTTTTTGATTTCCCAACAGCTGAGAGCGCAAAACTAAAGCCTACATGGCAAACACTCACCTGACTTAACGCTTCAAATTAAGTGAGGACACTCAAGTGTTTGCAGGATCGAAGGCTTATTCATTCTGGCCTTTCTTTGAAATACCATTTAAAAAGAGAAAAGCCTGAACCTTTAAGTGCATCACAGAGCCTGCTTTGAAGATTACCTTTTAGTGCATTGGTCTTGAAAATCCGCCAGAACAGGTTCTAAAGAAAATAAATAAGCTTTAAAAAGAAAAAGCTAAGCAGACCACATAGTCTTTCAGCTCATGCTAAATTATAAAGCAAAATATTAGAAGCAAGCAGAGCAGTACCAGGGGGCTGCTCCCCACTATGCAGATATGCCTTAAATGAAATTATTATTACATATTTTTATATACAAGAATGAAATTTGTTTATGCATAAATTCAGAAGTATTATAGATAAGAATTACCTAAAATTGCTGAAAGATTTGAGATTGGTGGTATCTTATCTATAGCCACTGCTTTGCTGGAGTCCAGGAGAGTAGAGTTCTTGTACTTGCCAGAGTCCTCAGAGTAAAAATGAATTCTTTCTGGATATAAGAAGTAAGTACAAGGTTCGTATGCTGAAATTCACTTTGTTTTCAGCTTGGTCACCAATTTAACAATCACATTTGGCAGACAGGAACTTTAAAGTGAAAGCACTGTCTTGGCTCAAACAGCTGCATAAAAAGTTTGGGAGGAATCTGATTCAAAAGCAAATTTGTTGGTCATCCCCAGTAAACAGCTCGCGTCAACGGTGAACTCTAAGTTTACAGTGTGATGCGAGTTACAGCAGGACCCAATTCACCCTGGCCTGAAGGATGACATCTAAACATCCCCTGTTAAGCACACGTTGGGTTTTCTTGAAGCTCTGGCCTGGTGAGTCACACTAAGAGAAGCCACCAGCTTTTCTATTGTAGATACAACCCCCCCTCCCCCATTTTCTACATCAAATAAAGCTAAAAAAAAAAAAAACCAAACAACCAACCAAACATCAACCCAGAAGTCTCACCTGCATCTTCATCTCTGAATGTTTCAGGGGATGAGAAGCTACTCAGGCTGCTCCTAGCACCAGTGTTATAATCTGCAGTAGATTCTACATCTAAACACTCGAGGAGAAAGGTTGAAACACCTGTGGGAAGAGTCATTCCCATACCTACAGCAAGAGACAAAAAAGTTGGCTACCAAAAAACAAGTGTCAGCTTGTAGAGACCATCAGGGTTTCCTCATCTGAGTTTCATTTCTGTGATGAGCTAAAATATTGTTGAGTCAGTATCCCATTCCAATTTGTAATACAGTTAAAAAAGCAAATAAAGAAAGGGCATCCTGAAAGCCAAACTGACACTACAGTAAGCTAACAGAAGATGCCTTCTTCACCCAAAGCTCACTAGAAATATCTGAAGAACTTAGCCTCTGAGAAGGTAATTTTCAGGCAGGTTTGTTTTCAGAAGGACAAACTATTTAGGCACAAGGTTTTCAAAATGCAGCTTTGAGGAGACTGAAGAACTCGTGTCAACAGCCAGTTGTTGTCCACAATAAAACCTAAGCTCGTGTTGTTTTCAACAAGCTGGCCTCAAGACTGTCTTGTAATTGCAATTACACTCACTTGAAGTCTCTTCAGCATTTTTCAGACTTTCTCTACTTTCAGTGTTGATCATCAGGGATTCCTAAAATTAAATGATAATACAAATCTTGAGAAAACTGGATGCAAACCAAAAAAAAGCAATTAAATGTATTCCTGCATTAGTAGGTGCTTAGAAACTTTCCAATACTTCACCACTTGCTATTCACAGTGTCATTTGTGCCAGGGTTGGGGGGTTTTTTGTGCATCATTAATAAATCTGCAGTGACTGGTAGTTCTAAAATTCATAATGAATATCAATCATTCGATCCTACAATCTTTGCTGGGTAAGATTTCCAGTGAAGGAATACCAACATCAGCTGAAGTTATGAATAAGATCACACTGAAGTAATGAATTTCCCTGCCTTTTGATTTAATTTTTTTAAGAGGCCAAACTCATGCTGCTCACTTTCAGAATCTTAAACCATTTCTATAAATACAACCAACCACGCTGTGCAAGGAGCATATTCTACAAAACTAAGCATTTGCAGGAAATATCAATTATTGGTGGGCTCTAAATAAGAGCTAACACCTGAAAGAATAAAATCGTTTTTCACCAATACTACCTGAGCAGATGTAACAGTTTGTAGTAGTTTGTAGTAGCAGATTTCCATTCAAACACACCCAGTGAACTCTTTTTCTTGCCACTGCAGTATTAGCTACAACACTTCTGCTCAGTCACCTCAGAACACCTTGTTCCAGTTCTACTAACACGAGGAAAAGCACAACAGAGACTTGCCAAAGGGCTGTGTCTGAACTAGAAGCCATCAATTCTCTGGAATCACACTCTAATGAGATACATTCCACACAAGATGATTGCTACAGCCTTTCCTCGTTAAGGATAATTAGTAATGATGCTTTCCCATGCTACCAGTAGCTCCAACAGCTTTTATTCTGGCCAAAGAATCACCCAGATACAGGACCAAGTTCAGCCTGAAAAGCGTGTGCATCCACACACAGAACTCACAGGAAATTCTCAATTAGAAAAAGAATTGAACACATCACATTTCTTTGATTTCTCCTCCATAAATGACTAGTAAAGAGCAAGTCAACTTTCTCACCTTCTGGTGTACGGTGCTAGCTTCCATTTTCTCTTCTTTTTTTTCCAAGTCTGTTTTCTCTTTGACATTCACTTGACTGCTGCAATTGAAGAACAGGGCTAAGTCAACACAGAGTAGAGGAAGGTGACACTATGAAGTGCCAACAAGTAAGTCTGACGAACATCAGTTTAGCGAGAATTTAAACTGGTATCACCGAGACACATCTCATGCAGGCACAACAGTATCAGTGATTAACTGGTGTTAATAATGGTGCATTTCAAGGAGTTCTAACAGACCTTGGGTCACATGAATGGCTCAGATGGGTGACTTCAATATTTTCTTTAATTTTTGGTAGGGTTTTCACACTGACCTTTCTCTTCAGGCCTAAAGAAGAAGTATTTAGCTCAGTAATTTTAGATTTAATAGTAGAATTTACACTATTTCTAACAGGCACCTTCCCCTCTCGCATCCCCCTAACAATTTTGGACCCTATTATCACAAACACTGTAAAGTCTGAATTTGCTTTATTACTTTTACACAAGCTTTTTTTTTTTTTTTTTTCAGAAAAAAAAAAAAGGACTTCATTAAATACTTCAGGTTTTATAAGCCTACTGATTAAAAGGAAAAAAACTCCTCACCTTGGAAGTGACTTTTACTCTACCTGGGTTCAAAGTAATTTGAGTCTGTATCAGTTTTAAATGGAGTTTATTAGGAATATATTAAGATTTTCTACATCAATTGGCCCTCGCTGTAGATAATCCCAAAGGCCGTGATGACACAATTGCTTAGGAACCATCAAATTACAAAGATCTCTTTTTTCTCATCCTAAAACCAACTGTATAAGCTGTTTAGCTTTGTGTATTATTCCCACCCCCAGCATTGCACAAAAATCCTCTAACTGAAACTCCCCAAGAGCTCAGGACAGGACAACATCTGAGCAGGACTCATCCCAGGACTTATCCCCTTTCCTTTTTAATTCCAAGCCCAAGTTTGAAAAGCAAACAGACCTCAAAGCTGATAGCTGCAGCCAGTCATGGACACAAGAGTGCCGCACACCAGCAAGGGCACGAGCCAGGAGAGCAGCATCAAGACAGAAAATACACTTGCTGTATCCCCTAACAGTAGCTTCAAGACTTACCTTTAGATTACCAAGACCAGAGTGGGACCAAGACATCCCACACTGACTGCAGCAAGTTATGGTACCACTGTCAGCCCTCGCTGCATCCTGTACCTTCCCCTCAGACTGCATTTCTTTCTCTAAGAGGTCCAATTCTTAACTCAAGATCAGCTAAATTACATTTAATAACGAAGCTGTTCGAGGACCAACTTTAAGCCATGTATTAAGGCATCCGCTCCAGCTGGGCAAAGGTTTTGTCTCGCCATTTATAAAGGAAATGATCAGATGAGGGGGGGAAGGAAAAGCGCCCTACAAAAAGGAAAAAAGCCTCCTTTTGTTATGAGCAAACAGCTAAACCAGAGGTAAAGTTCCCGTTTGCAGATCAGCCGCTCGCTTTCTCCTCGGTGAAAGGCCCATGGAAAACAACAAACCGCTTCCCGACCACAGCCCGGCTGGACGCGGGGGGAGAAGCCACGCGGCGGGGGGGACGGGATGGGACTCGCCGAAGCCACAAAACATTTACCAGATCGCTATTGATAAGAACCAGCCCCGGAGGGTGATTAAACCCAACCGGCCTCCTCACCAGCTCCTCAAACTGCCGAGAAAACACCAGCATTGGGCAAAGCTCAGCACGGAGCCCTCTCCCCACACCCCCCGCCTCCCTCCCCCGGCCCCGTCGCCTCCCCGCCGGCGACACCCCGGCCCGCCCGGGGCTCCGGCCCAGCACCGCGGAAGAAGCAGCTCTTACTGCCGGGCTCCGGCTGGCTCCCGAAGAGCCGCCGCCGGCACGGCTGGGAGACCCCGACCCGACGGCCCACGGCCTCCGGCAGCGGGGACGAACGACGCTTCTTCAGCGGCGCCTTCCCGCCCCGGGAAGCGCTCTGCCAGCGGCACCGCTCCATGCCAGGCCGAGTCCCCTCGGGAGGATGAGGAAACAGAAGAGAGAGAAGGAAAAAAAAACCCAAACCCGGAGCTACGCCCGAGGGAGACAACGACCCTCGGCGGTTAACGACCCTCGGCGGTTAACGACCCCCGGCTACCGCCAGCAGCCCCGCCCCGCCCCTTTCCCCGCCGCCAGCCCCAACACGCGTGCGCACCCGCACCCAGGGCGGCCGGCAGGGGGCGCCATCGCTGCGCGGCTTCCCCCGCGGCTGGGCCCGGGGAGGGGAGGGGAGGGGAGGGGAGGG